>JAQGAF010001511.1:0-30222 GCA_034687865.1 Kryphioiulus occultus
GGTGGATACAACCACCATCATTGTAAAATTGAAATTCTTGAAGCTTAAGGCTGTCTTTTGGAAGAGAATTCCAACGTACTTCTCATTTCTTGTGATCTACGAATCCTCCATGAGGGAAAAATGATAACAATAAGCGGATTGTTGATTACAATAACCGATAATTTCACTGTGTATTTGAATACGAGCGTTCGGAGCTTGGCGATTTCGATAACAATAAACGAATGATAACATTAAGCGGAGCCAACTGTATTGTCATCAATAATAATATCACTGTGTGCGTTTTTACCCCGATATGTCGATACACAGTATAATTGGTTATGGATAGTACAATTTTTCGAAATGTTATTTTGTGTAACGAAGCTTTATAACGTGTTTAAAATGAGAAGGAAAAGTGTTATTTAAAACATCTCTGTGTTCTAGAGTGGATCCAAAAGTGTGGTTTATTTTATACTCTTATATGATCAGTACATGTACAGTATAACCGTATTTCAATACAAGTGAAAGTTATACTTTATTGATTATTAATTTCTTTATTGTAAAAAGTCAAAGGTCTTGTAGAACTTGAGTGTGCTAGCTGATACATCAATACGCATTATTTAATACATGCATTTCATACATGTATTCAACTCAATACCATTCCGTCAGTTGGGGATCATCTTATAAATATGACTTGCGAAGAATTAAATAAAAAAGAATCACCATCAGACAATTGAGAATTACACCGTTGTATGTTGTTAGGCTACATATTTCAAAAGCTAACAAGTTAAACTTACGTACAACTTAAAAAGATAACCGTAACATACATTCTTACCAAAACTCACCATATACTATGCCATTTGGAGAAAATACATAGTTACATGTGTGATGGGCTAAGATGATATTTTTCTGAAGAAAAAAAACTTGCTTTCTTGAAGCTTGCTTTGTCGTTCCACCCATTTAACGCTAGGAATGCATTTGTTCTTCAAATTTATTAAGAATTAAGCCCAAAGAGGTCGACTTATATTCGGGTATACGCCAAGCGGCGTGATGAGATGGTATGGCAGTAATGGCCGATAATTATTCCCAACAATACCAAATATATATATCGCGTTTTCTGCTCATGAAGTGCATTTTATTCCGTTAGATCTGCATCACTACACGAGAAAAGTGGTTGTTATGCGTGCCATTGAAAAAGTGTTTTAAGCTTTATCGGTCTGTTTTTCGCCGAAAACTCTCCCCTTATTTACTCAAGATTTAGTTCAGTAAATGCTTTTTTATGCCCCAAATCACACGACGTTGTCGCCATTTAAGTGAATTACAATGGAACTCGTTTGAATCCCCATAGATCTCCAGTCGAGAATTAACCTGTCCGATAAAACGATACTTTTTTTCTAATAATTCAGCCAACGTGCGATTTGAATTAGGAAAAGCAAGAAGGCAGCAGTCTGGAACCGAAATAACCATAGACTGACCCATTTTTTTGCTTGCTTTCATCCATTTTACTGCATTGCACATTTTTGGATGTATTTGCTGTATACATCCATCACTGTATTTTCACCTTATAATGCTAGGTAATAAGGCTCAATTCTGAGCTAAGGAGGATAACACAATGTTGTTTTATCTCCTAACTGGTAATTTTCCTTAAATACAGAAAACTGCCTAGTCGTGTTCAATATTGATTCATGGAACTTGTAGGTTTTCTTCTAGAAAGTTGACTAGATTTGCATATCAAACAGTTACCCTCGTTGATTTGGGTATCGAAGATTTGTTTATAAATTGTACACAAAGGCCAGGAAACTTAGAAGTTCATGTTGCTTGCTATGTCAATGTTTATCGAAATCTGTTCTTTTTCCACGGCAATCTTGAGTCTCCGGAGTGCCATCATAGTCAAAAATTGCAAAGTTTTGCATATGCAGTCCTAGATTTTGAGAAATTTTCTCCTTTCAATGAGAAATGTTCATAATACATGTACTGGAAAAACACTATCCAAATGACATTGCATGAAAAAATATGAGTACACTTTGTGGAATGTCAGGAAAATTGAGGCCAAGTGATTGGCCATCATCTTCTATGAAACTGTAGTATAAAATCCATAATTTTTCTTAATTTTTTAAACAATTCTCATGGAAAATGGCGGGGGATTCAGCTTGAGAATTTGTGTTGGACCCTGCATTGAATTTCACCCTCCTACCACACTGTTTTGCCGTTCTGAATTGAATTGAACTTATGTTAGAGTTCTGAGTTGAATTGAATTGAACGGATGTTATACAGTTCAAAATTTACTGTGCAAATAAGCTTACATGTCCTTCTTGCATCTGCTTTGGGTTTTCATCCATATAATGCACTTATTTTGCGGAATATGTTAAGGGTATTCAAAAAAAGCTTGGTCATTTAATTATCAGTCTGAAAAGACTCCGTGAAATTTGTATTCATCTTCTTGATAATTAAGGTTTAAACGGAAATTTCCAAGGAGAGAGTCTTAGAGCGAGGTCAGGTTTCTTAGAAATCTTATGTGTTTTTACTTTGTTCCCTTATTGTTATAATTGCTAATGGGGTTAACGGTATAAATGATGTTATTGAATTAGATTAAATGCCCTTAATCTCACGAAGAAAAGAATGACTTTTTAAACACATTTGGGAATTAATACAATGCCTAATATAAGCTTAAGTCCTACAATTAATGCAATCCAAAATAGATCGGCACAATCGAATATCTGTATTTTGTTTATCGAGAAACAAGACTTATAAGAACAAGTTGGGCTGTCGCTATTTATACTTTTTTCAGATAACTTTCTTCGCAATTTAATTCTAAGTGAAATTAATTTTACTTATAAATCGAGTTTCAGAAACTTGCTCAAAGACTAATGATCTACATGTAAGTGATTCTTATACTGTTAGCATTACATTTAATGCATACCATTCCATGCTTTTTTAATAATATTAACATTCCTAATTGCCAAAATGTATGGTCAAATTTAGTAGCACAATCCCACATAACCAACTGTACTAACTCCCAGTCATTGGACCCCCAGTAAGGGCTAACTTAAGGCGTTCCATTTGGAACTGGGTCCAGCCCCCTACCCTCCTACCCTTCCCCCTGCACAGCTTCTAATAATATATTAAACCAAGGTATTAAAAGCTGCAGCTTTCAGCTTCTCCATCTTATTGGTTTAAGATTCTACAAATAATCTTCAAGAACAATTTTATCTGATTAATAATATATTTGGACAGATTTTGTTATTAATTACAGTATATACAGGACATGTATATTTTGTTTTCTCAAATTCGTCTTTCAAAGTTAGAAAGATGGAGATATTTGGCAAGTCAAATTATGAAAAAAAATCAGGGTTACAAAAATAAAAATCCCAAAGAGCAACAAAAACAGATATGCTCGAAAAGTTTTAATTGCCTCCTAATGATGAACTTATATGCTATTTATTTTTAATATCATTAATTACGCCTCATACTGAGTCCCTAACAGATTTAATGATTGATCAATTTTACCGCATTCACCATATGGAACGAAAATTTATTATAAGTCATGTGGCCATATAGGCCATCATCCTTTTTTGCAGGAGACGTTACCAATATGAACCATCAGAATCGTGAATTAATGAATATTCCATAGGCTTACTTTGTATTTTTGAAAAGACGTTTGCATTGTAAGAGCTAGAATTATGCATTAATAGACAAAAGAACAATTAATTATGAAAAGGATGACGGATTTCATCGCATTTTCCTGTTCGTTATGGATGGGTTTGACCACTTGAACTAAAAACCTTTAAAAATGATGAATGTGTCTGTGCTCCGCTAAGTTAATTAAACTTGTGTTTCAGAGGTTTTTCTCAATTGAAACCATTGAGAGAAGCCAAACTGGTCACTGAGCAGCGATTTTTTGTTGCTGTGAGTGACCAGCACCATTTGTTTTAGCTAATTTGACAGACACATGTTGGGGGAAACCCCTGTTAAAAAGAAGTAACTTTGAAGGCATCAGTGATGTTAGATGTGATACATGTATGTCGTCTTAACAATAAAATAAGACTTAAGAAAATTTAATATTTTTAAAGAATGTGGATCAAGAATGGTTATAAAAACTTGTTCTATTTGATTTTTCTGTACTGGACATGATCATAACTCATCTTTAGAAACCCAATACAGTGAATTATGGCATGTTCCACAGGCATTTAATTTTTTATTTCGACTTATCTATAAATACAGTAGCATTTCAACTCAGATCATTTGGTGGAGATGATCAGTTTGAAAATAAGAGTAGTTTACATTTTTTGCCAGCTTTGAGCGCCACTTGTGTGCTTAGGTGGTGAAACAGGAGTACCAAATGGAGTTATGTTATACAAGTTCTGATTGTTAGCATTTTAAAGGATGCCAGTCCAAGTTTAATTCATGTCGGAGGTGTTTACCATCACGATATTTATGGCTAAATGATATTAAATTATATATTTTCCAATCGTGCACATCCACACCTAAGAAACCAGATATTCAAAAGTAGGCTATGTGTCCGTCATACTTCAACATATCCTCCTGAATACTATTGACTTGTTTTGGTAAAATAAATTAGTTTGAACCCATTTCGGCTTGCACCAAACTTGGTAAAATTTAATGTTTGATTAAAAGCAGGAATTTAATGGCGCAATCGTTACTCAGATTTGGTAACAGGTATTTTTAGAAATCGCCCATTATGGAAAAGTGTTTAGAATCCTTGTTAATTAACCGCTGCTGTGGCAATGAGGTTTTGATGTTTTTTATCCTTCTCCTCTATCTTTAATGACTAATTTGTCTGTTTTCTGTGATCATTCGTTATTGACTGTACTTTCAACTTTCATAGCAGGTGTTACAAAACAAAAGTAATTTACATGGCGGGATTTTAGAACAATTTTGTATTTTTTTTCCAAATAAAAATTAGGATTGAGTGAGCAGTCGTACACGTATATCAGTTTAAAAACTAGAATTTTACTATTAAGGTCATATCTTTATTGTTCATCTTATCTACATCTTATGATCTTACATGTATTTGAGCTGCAGTGAAATTTTTCCTTATAGGCCTTTGTTGATTTTTTTTAATGTAATGAATTTAAAAATTTAGATTTTGCGATATGTAAAGTTTCCACTTGGTTGGTAAGAAGCAAACGTTAATTAGGCGATAACTGCAAAAACAAAAATGTTTCATAGCTTCAGGATTATGGTTATCGGTCTGTTAAATTCGCCTTGAGAACATAAATCAAGTAAAATATTTTCATCTTTGGCATAAATCGATTTTTAGGCAAAACTACTAAAATTATTACACATTGTTTCGAATATATTTTTCATGGGAATTTTCTAGCTTTGAACAACTTTTAAAAAGCGCCAACATTTCATTTTATTTAATTATATTATATAGTTTTATATAATTTACATTTCATTTTTAATTTCTTTTTTTTTTCAAGTTATCATTTGTGGTTGTGGGCGTAACGCTATGTCATCTCAGAAATGAAATCTGCAGAGAAAGATTTTTACATAAAAAGTTGTTCCAGTACAAATTGTATCATCGCCATAAATCGAAAGTTAACTATTTAACGGTTACAAGCTATGACTTTATAAATTTCCTCATAATTGTGTTCAGTGACACGTGTGTGTTCATCTGACGACTTTCCAAGATGCCTTTATTCGGTCATTAAGAAGATAACGAAGGAAATTCTGGGAGATAAATTTATGAGATCGTTAATTCGTCGTTATACGTGTTTAATCGGATTTTATTCAACATGAACGAAGCTATTCTGTCGACAAATCGGGTTTTTATTCAGACGAACTTTAAGGAGACCTATATACGGTATACATCCGGCTATTATATGGCACCCATGGTTCTATTATCTTTCAACAAATCTTAATTAAAGATCGCGTTTTAATCATTCCGATTGCTGTTGACCTCAAGGACTTTTGAATTGCTCAGCAGAGCACACACACGCACACAAATGGCTTGGAAAGTCAGAAAGTCCCATGGCAGATTATACCAATAAAATGCAATTTTCTGTTCTTATCGTACATGTTTTTCAAACGTAAACATGAAAACAATGATGTTAATGTTAAAGAGCAGTGTTTAAAAAAATGGTTGATCAACTGATGTTGGTGACCTGTACATGCTTGTAAAAATCATGTGAAGACTATAAAATGTTAGGACACGTTTCTATGAATTGAAGTTTTTAGTTTACTATTACCTGTATGTAACAGCACCCTGTACAATCTGTTCAGGGTGCTTTTTTAAAAATGTAGAGTAAGAATACATGCATTTGGGGGCTTTCAAATACTATTATGGCATCACTTTTTCGCCATTTTCAGACACCTCCGACTGCCTTGTCACCAATTGTCGTCATTTTCAAAATTATTACTCGCTTCATAATTACTTAAATTAGTGACCTTAAATCACCATTTCTGACCTAGGTTTTAGAAAAAGTTCGCTAAATTCAATAATATGTTGGGTAACAATCATTGCCAAAAACATTTTCGAATTATGCGAGCTTTTCCTAAAAAATTAGATCAGATATGGTGAATTTTTTGCCCATACATTTAAGTAATAATGAAGCTAATATTAATTAAAAATTAAATAAAAAAATCGTATTATAATTGATGAGTTTTAACACATTGTTTTATAAAACAGAAATGATGAGGTTATAATTTGCTCTTCAAAGATGATGATATGATACTTGAATGTCCCTTTTCCTATATCAAAAATAACATATTCCAATAAATTTAGATTTAATTTGTTTTCAAGGAAATGTACAGTACATGTAATTCATGTAGGTTATTTTGAATTAGTGAAAATGCAGGCCTTCATTTACTTTAACTTTTAATACATAATTTTACAATTTTGAGTTTTAAAACACTGTATATTTGTTAATTCATGTTACTACATTTTCTAATGACCATACACTTAAACGAAGAGACCAAGGAGGGTAAACAAATATTGGTTGAAAGTTGTGAGTGAGGATAAAGGTTTATAGATTAAAAGAATAGCCAACGATGAGGGCAATGAGATGCTGTATTACCAAACCTTAATTTATAAGGTGTTTAATATAATGGGGATATTCTAGGCGACTATTATTTTTGCAAAATACTGGGAATATGATACGTCTTGCACGTTTTGAGTGAAAAACGCACGTTTAGCAGTTACCTTAAATCGAAAATGGAAAAGGCTGCTTATGTAAAAAACGTGTTTGTTTTACATTTATCGTTAATTACACGTCACGAAATCTCCTAATAAGCGGACTGCCGTTTTTATAGTCCACATTAGCATAAAATTATAACGAATGTTTGGGACTGAATTTCCAGACTGGTAAAATAGAGAGAGGACACATTGTGAAAGTGCAGCAACGTGAAACCTTTATACAACAAATGATAATTAACGAAATAGCGCAAGATAACTTTAATGGAGATGCGGAGATACGAGCATGCAAGCACAATTATTTTCGTAATAATTTTAGCCAAATTTTTTAACACTTTTTTGTTCGTTTTTTTTTCTTTTCTTTTTTTTTACTATGCATTTTTCGAAAAAAGTACTACGAAATAAAATAGCAGTTTTATATCAATTTGAGGCCATATCGTGGTATGAATAATGATTCGCCATAGGATTATTAATGCTCTTGCTGCAGCTCTTCATGAAACAAATATGTGACTAACCATCACTTACGAAGCCAAACCGCCAAGAATTTTACGTGAAAACCCTTTGAACAAAAAAAGGTCTAAAAACGTTTTCCTTTACCTTAGCGTTTATTTCAAGCTTAGCAAAATAGTTGCAACGTCTCCCAGACGAAAACTTTCTTCCGAAAAACGATTTAGGGTAGGCCTGTATACCTGCAATTAATTTTGCATTTGCTGCTTTGTATCTTGAGATTTCGGCTTTGTAATGATACGTGAACGTCTTAAGTCGTGCCATTGAAAGCCAAAGAAACCCAATTTTAAGACGAGTGAGATTCCCTCCCCCGTTACTTCCTAGTAATTTTAAAAGCTCTAACGTGTTTTCTGAACACTTAAGAGATAACGGTTTGTAAACTAAAAAGTCAACGTTTGAAACCTTTGCCTTTTTACGAATCCCAGGGTTCTTAAACGTCGCAATTATTTCCTACAGAACGACATAATAAACGATGAAATGTGCTTTCCACCTGCAAATAAATGAAGAAAAATAATTCGAATAGATGGGGATTTTTTTGCCATTCAAATGACCATTTTTGTTTTTTTCATAATTTATCGCCAGTTATTTCACTGAAAAATGCATAAGTTGACCAGACTACTTTTCTTCAGTATCCAAAAATTGTTTATGAGCAAGTCCATTTTACCCATTTCGGGCAAATATTCATTATAGAAGGTTCCACCAGACATAAAAAACCAAAAATTGTCAGGGAAATTGAAAAGATCTGGAAAAGTCAGGGGAAATGAATTTAATCTGTAGTAGTCAGGGAAAATAGATTTACTTTGAAAACGTCAGGGAAATTCAGCCAATCTACTTTTTTGTTTACTCAAAATCAAGTGATGACAAGAAAATTTGTAAAAGAAATTGATAAAGAAATTGTCGATTTAAAAAAATTTTCAGCTAAATTTGCTGTTTCTATTGAATAGTTGTGCTCTCTCTCATGTTTTACTTCTAATAAGCATTATAGCATTCCTTCAGTTGGTTTTGTCATCTTTTTGCGTTTTCGTTGGTCAGGGAAGTTGTTTTTAATGTGGAAAAGTCAGGAAAATTCAGCAAATCAATAATACATCTTACATAACTAATTATTGCTTAACACAAAAATTACGAGATGACGAGAAATTTTATTAAAGGAAATTTTTAATGAAATTGTCCATTTATAAAAAAAGTAATCTAAATTTGCTGTTTCTTTATACAAATATGTTATATTGTCTGATTAATACTGTATACTGTATAATAAGCACTGTAGCGTTCTTTCCATAATTACATTGGCATGTTTCATGTTTTTTGCATATTGCGAGTACATGTGGTGGGAGTAATCAGGGAAATATGATTTACAACCTGGAAAGCTCAAGGAAGTTGACACTTTCATATTTTGGGAACCCTGATACACTAAAAAAACATCCGAAACCCGGTTTCGGATAATTTGGCTTACACTTAAACTACTTCATTAATTGAATATATTGCTACAACTAATTTATCTGGAATAGGAATTAAATTGTCAACTCGCAGACATCAATCTTCCTTCGCAAGATACATTGTAACGAGAAAGTCTTGTCCATGAAATTGCTAGTTATCAATCCTGAAGTGAAATTTTTAACGACATCTATAAAAAAATTAACCGTTATGAAAATATCGTTGCCACTTTGTTAGTTATGCACTATTAACTGTGCGAAAAATATTTAGATACGAGCGAATGAATTCACTAATGTATGGCGTGCTATTCTAATTGCCACCATTGGAATCCCTGGACATGGAGAATATGAAAAAAAATCATTTGAACATTGCAGCGAAGTTGTGAGAGGGGGATGTTTATTTCGTGTTAACGAGCCTTATTGGATTTGGGAGCCTAGAGCAGTAGTTTTAACTATTGAGTTTTTATCTATAATTCATATATCTTCATCTCTTCAGTGATTTCTAACTTGTTCCGCTAAACTCGTTAAAGTGATGATGGTTTTTATCCACATGTATAATCATTGCTGTTATAATTCATGAATTATTTCGGTTATCTTCAAATTCCTCTTTTCATTAAAATCGCTTGTATTTGAAGCATTAGTCATGGTCTGTTGCACCAAAAATGTTCGTAAATTTAATGACTGATCAAATGCTTAATCATTTATTACGAATTTTTCCATTGCATTCTAGCCAGTTTCCTTTAAAATATAAGCTACTATAAAAAGGCAGTGAGATACCGAAAACCGATATCCAGGATTGTTATTTGTAATTTATCAATAGAAACTGAAATGGATAAATTAATATTTTCATCAGCTATTAGTTTTATCCCCTGTCTAATTTCGGACATGCTGCCAATTAATTTCAAATATGAAACTTATTTTATAGAGGAAATAGCAAGGGTGTGGTCACTATCTAGTGTGAAGTGACTCTCGTCACTACATGTCGTAAAATGGGGAGGGGGGGTAATATTATGACTACCCATCTCTTCTATTTGAGGATCATTATCCACAGAGGATCCATCCAAAGTAAATAACACAAACACGTACAATAAAATTTAAGCTTGTATAGGTATATTATTTACATATACATAAATAAAAACTATTAGTTTCAGTATACTGTACATATCAGTGATTATAAACATCTATACCATTTGATTGTCATGGTTTCAGCTGTTTATGCAATCTTGTCAACTTACAATTATTTCGAAAATGTTAATTGACAGTGCATTTTCGAGTTCCCTGATTTTGCATTATAATATTCTTCACAACAGTTTCTTCACGTTATTAAGTAGCCGTGGCCAAACCTCTTCTTAATCTGCATTGGTAAAATGGCATTGCACTTCACGTTTTCCACTTTTTTCATATTTGCAATACCAAAAACAAGGACTTTTAAGTTCGGGGCCATGTGCATGATAACCAATGCTTGTACCCCTAAACCACAGATCAGAGTTGACTTGTCCAGGACGTTTCCTACAAACATGGACAGAAAGCCTTCATCTCTTAAGCTCTACGGTGGTCATCAGATTCATAAGTCACACCTGTAGGTCAACCGATGGGCAAGTTGTTACTGGTCAAGAATCTGTTTAAACAAGTTTGGATAATAAGAATCCAATCCAGTTTTTGCGCAGTTTCCTGTGGTGTATTTCTCGATATTTCCAAGAAGGAACTAATTTGTTGAATTTAAAATGCTATGAGGTAATCTTGACCCATCCAGAAGCAGGACAAAAAGAAACCGCAGAACTTCACATGCTAGCAAAGTTTGGACATGTCGACAGGAAAACTTCGTATGTTAGCAACTTGTATCGACCGATTTAATGTTCTAATTTTACAAAATGGCAGACCGAAATGAGTATCAGAGCAGAGAATCAGTGCCTTCTCTTCAACCCCTTTTCTGAACACATTTATAGCCCATCTAAAATGTGGAAAATATATTTTCGAAGATGATTTGAGATGTATTCGCAATATGTCGTGAATGCAACGATGTTTTCAAATATTCCAAATCGTGAATTGGGACAAAACCGAATTTCCCCCCCGAGAATCCCCACCTGGTTTTCGACCTCGATATAACATGTCATGGGCCGCATTAAATCCAATGGATTTCGTCCATAAAATACGTTTGAAATTCGTATTGTTGTCGGGGAAGTCCTATTTTCGAGAGACACCTGGCTACTTTCATTGTCACCTATTACACAGTACGTTTACGAATTTCTTCCTCATGAAAATCTTTTATCTTCGATATAACAAACAGTTTTTTCCTCTTGCTCTTCAGGTTGAATTTCACTCTGGTTTACCAGAGATTCAAAACCTAATTCGCCCATGTATTTTTTATCTTTCTTCTTCTTCTTGTTCTCCTCCCCTTTTTAAACGTTGTTGCATCGATAAAAGTGAAAAGATCAGCGCTGACCAACAAACGAAAGCGTATTAAGGAAATCAAGGAGGAGTTTTGTGTTGGTTTTTTGCCTATTCAACGAGCATTTGAGGCCGCGCATGGTGCTCTGGGTGATGAATTGTTATTCGACAAATGGCTACACACGTGTGTAACATATATAACGAAATAAGAAAAGAGCAAAAGTATTTCGTGTATCCTCTCTCCGATCCCACCTACTTTTACACCCCAAACTAAGGTACCCACTTTTCACTCTTTTTACAAAAGATGGATAAATGAGCCAGCCTTTGTTTAGCAAATTTTTTTGGTAACCAATTAACCACCGCTGGCCCGTCCTCTACAACGAAATGACTGAGTGACGTAGTTGCCATTTCTCGGCTATATAAGCCTTGGCGATGGTCAGCTACGAGTATAGCACCTGCACCTGTTGTTCGTCCAACAAGTGGCTTCGACCAAACTGCACTTTTCAGAAGTTTTCTGGACTATTGTCAGATATGAAGGTAAATGCAGTTGAATTTGTTGTGAAATAACGGGGTAGCTAGATGGTTTGGTTTGCCAAAGTTGCCAAGTAGATTTCATACATGAAAACGCTGGCGTCAAATTTTGCTCGAAAATGTGATGTTTTCTAAATCTGCTTGGTTTATTTGATGTAAGGCCTTGTCCACACCTTGGAAAAATTTCCTAGCAACGTGGTTTCTGAAACCACAATGGAAACATGTTTGAGGGGACATTTGAGGCCTTTTCCTCCAATGTTTCATAAAACATGTTACCTCGTGAACCGTGTTTCCTAGCCAGAAATGTGGTAACATTTTGAGAAAATCTGCTTCCAGAAACCGTGTTTCTATTAAACGTTTCCTCGGTGTGGACATGACTTTACAATACAAAAATTGCAACACCAAACCTAAAAAACTAGCTGGGCAAATCAAATTGATGCATTTGAAAACTTGGCTATTGCAAAATTCGCAAAATTGCTTCGATAGCCAAGGTTACTTAATTTTGACTCAAGAAAGTTACTTTCGACTCAAGAAATTTAGTTTCTACTCAACGGATTTGAGTTTGGATAGTTTGTGGTTACTGTAAATTACCATTTAGCTAAAATATTGAACAGTAGCTACTGTAAAATATTGAACAGTAGCTACTGTAAAATATTGAACAGTAGGAAAACATTTCTACATAAAGTGAATACAAGCTTACTTTCTGAAAATTTAGTGCACTAGTTGTTACAATAAGTTAACGAACAAGCTGCTTTTTGCACCCAATTCTATGGTGTTATTATCTTGTATTCTAGTGCGTTCCTTGAAGACAGTTGAGATAGATGAATACTTTAGTTTGTTTTCTTCGTCAATAATGGTTCAATGCCATTCGTTGTTGCATCGTTTCGTATAACAAAATGGTCGAACTGTTCTATAACGAATGTTGTTTTGTTTGGGATGTTTTATGCAAGGCGTGGACAGCAGTGACGTACGTAGCTGTCATGGCTCTGGTGGTCCCCACCCTCCATGGCAAACCAGCTGGTTATGGTAGCCAATCAGGAGGAGGCGGTGGTTACAGTGGTTCCACGGGGGGATCCGCTGGAGGCTACGGTGGTTCATCGGGAGGTGGTGGCTACGGAGGTTCTAGAGGTGGTGGTCATGGCGGCGCTTCCGGTCGTGGTGGCGCTGGAGGCTATGGTGGTTCGTCTGGTGGCAGCGCTGGAGGCTACGGTGGTTCATCCGGTGGCGGAGCTGGAGGTTACGGTGGTTCATCCGGTGGTGGAGCTGGAGGCTACGGTGGTTTATCCGGTGGTGGAGCTGGAGGCTACGGTGGTTCATCCGGTGGTGCTGGAGGCTACGGTGGTTCCATGTCCGGTGGCGGCTACGGTGGATCATCCGGTGGCGGATATGGCGGTTCCTCGGGCGGTGGTTATGGTGGTTCATCCGGTGGTGGCTATGGTGGCTACACCGGCACCTTGGCTTCCGAGGCCCTCAAGAACTTCTACAGCCATAACGATGTAAGTACTGTTGTCGAAAACTTAAGTTAAACCTGCCTTAACCCAAGCAAATAGATGTGGATTTACATGGTCCCTTGTAAATTTTCGCATCTGGCCAAGTTGGGTTTGTGTTTTGAGTTTTCTAAAGCAGTTATGTCATATTCCCCTTTCATTTGTGCCAATTATTAACAGGTACCATGTAAACATTAGTGTGCAAGCATTATCATGTTTACATGGTATTTGCTACTTACATTAAGCGAGTGTCTCAAATAAAATAACCCATTTACAGATTCTCAAATCAAGTATACATTGAAACCCGAAACCCATATACATTTTTGACTATTTAGGTTAAGGTGATTTAAAGTCTGCATGTAAACATATTGCTTGGTAACGCTTTAATGCCCGACGCATGTCTCGAGTGTTTCGTATACCTCAAGAAGTGTTTTTCTGACAGGGCTACAACTACAACTTCGGCTACGACATCCAAGACCCCAAGTACATGAACTACCAGTCCCGACAGGAGAGCGGAAGCTCGGACCCGAAGGGAGAAGTGACCGGAAGTTACTCAGTCTTGGACGCAGATGGCAACATGAGGACCGTGGATTACGTCGCTGACTGGAAAAATGGCTTCCGAGCCACTGTTCGGGACAAGAACGGAGTCACTCAACACGGCTACAACCAGGGTGGTGGTGATGGCAGCTACGGCGGCGACGCCGGTGGCAGCGACGGTGGTTATGGCGGCTCATCCGGCGGTGGAGGTGGCTACGGGGGTTCATCCGGCGGCGGAGGTGGCTATGATGGTTCATCTGGTGGCGGTGGTGGTTACGGTGGCTCTTCAGGTGGTGGCGGTGGCCACGGTGGTGCTCAGGGTGGCTATGGTGGCGCCTCTGGTGGTGCTGGTGGCGCTTACGGAGGAGCTTCACGTGGCGCTGGTGGTTATGGTGGAGCTTCCAGTGGCGCTGGTGGCTACGGAGGTTCTTCTGGTGGCGCCGGTGGTTACGGTGGCTCCTCAGGTGGCGCCGGTGGTTATGGTGGCTCCTCAAGTGGCGCCGGTGGTTACGGTGGCTCCTCAGGTAGCGCCAGCGGCGGCTATGGTGGTAGGAGTTCTGGTGGTTCGTCAGGAAAATACTAGAAAATCCACCATATTTGATTTTATTTGCCAAAAAAGCTATTTGTGCTTAGTTTTGTCGATCACCATCTTGCTTACCTCAGGTAAGCCGAGCAACCGACCCACTCTCTGTACTATAAACCCAGTTTCCCAGTAAGATTTTCAGTCCATCGTTGTTTTCAGAGCAGGGTCAGGTAAAATGGCCGCCATATTGGATGCCATGATGCCTCACCCGCCCTATTTATTTTACCAGAGCTTACGCTTAATACTCGTAGAGATGAGAACCACGCTGCCCACCTTTACTTAAGCAATTTGCATGTCTAATATTCGTGTACGATTCTAGGGATTTAATTCCAGTGAAAACGCTAGTGTAGAAAAGGCGAAACGATTTGTAAGACGTAGTACCCGAAGATTTTGTAGTTCGTGCAAGTCTTGTCTTATTTATAGAAACATAACATCGTGTATTGTTAAAGTTTTATTGTTATCGCAAATAAAAAGTTTGATATACATACATGTACTTGAATCTTCGTGTTTTAATCAGTCATGTTAGGCTATTTTAAAATGCCTTCGAGAAAAATATTGCGAAGTAAATTACTGATGCACACTTGCATTCTATTATATTTCGAATAAAATATCTTACACATACAGTACATAGATTTTCTTATATTGTCACTTCGTGTTTTATTCAGAAATATGTTAGGCTATTTTAAAATGCCTTCGAGAAATATGTTGCAAATTAAATTTCTTATGCATACATGCATTTTCTTATAATATTGCAAATAAAATTTGTTATTTGATTCGTATTTTATTCAGAAATATGCTAGGCGTATTTTCAAATTCCTTCAGTGAAAAAGTACTGCAAATAAAATTTCTTAACATACATTTACTTATAACATTGCGAGTAAAATTGTTATACTTACTTAATTGAATCTGCTTTATTCACTTCGTGTATTTTTATCCGAAATATTTTAGGCGCATTTTAAAATTCATTTAAGTAAAAAAAATATATTGCATATAAAACTCCTTATACATTCTTATTTGAAACTGCTTGATTCACTTCTTGTGTTTTAATCAGAAGCATTTTAACGTTTTAAAATGCCTTCGTGGGAAAAAATACTGAAAATTTTCTTATTATAAGAATATGCAAGTATGCATATAGCAAATCAAACTTCTTATAAATACTCAGACATAACTTTCTTATACGTAACTTATATAAAGCATCTACGTCATTGACTTCGAGTGCTGGAAATATTTTAAGCACATTTTAAAACGCATTCAAGTAAAACATATGTTGCAAATACAATTTCTTATACTTTCATATTTGCAACTGCTTTATTTACTTCTTGTGTTCTAATCAGAAACATTTTTAACATTTTAAAATGCCTTCGATGGAAAAATTGCGAATCAAATTTCCAATTATAGGAAAATGCAAGTATACATATTGCAAATAAAATTTCTTAGATATACTGAATTGCATCTGCTTTATTCGCTTTGTGTATTTCAGTCTTAAATATTTTAGGTATACTTTCAAATACCTTCAAAGAAAGGCTAAGTTTCACATGAGTAAACAATGCGAAGTTTTAGAATAAAACGTTGAAAAACATAACTTTTTAAGATTTACATAATTTGCTTTTTTCATATACATGTATTTCTCAACCACGAAAAACTGCATGAATTGGTTTCATGCCCGAATGGGGAAACATGTCCGACCCAGATAAACTTTCACGTCTTTTTTAATTTAAAATCAGCATTTCAGTTATCAGCTTGTTCTTATAGGGGCTAATATATTACCATCAGAATAGTTTTGTCAATAGAACAAAATTTGTTCATGAATTTTAGAAAACGATAGTAATTTTTGAAAATAATAACCAACATTTTTTAAAATATTGGAGTGAAAATTGGGTTGCATTTAAATAATGTCAAATAAAAAGGCTTGCTCATAGTACAAGAAATTTCTCATAATAATCGTGCATTCTTAGAGGTACTTATTTTTATCGCAAGTTAGTTATTATGTGTTACTGTAGATTTCCACAATTATTATTAAAATAGTGTTGCGTTGCTACATGTACATATTAGCATTCGTAGGAAGTTATACACGTGTGAATGAAACTGAAATAAAAGTAAAGCTGAATTGAATTTCTATGCCTGTTTGTTTCAGTTTTGCTGAATAAAGTACAAGTCATGGTGCAGAGAATTGACTGTTTGTACGCTACATATCAAAAACTATGTAGTCATAAATTTAATCCACGTTCTTTGTGTTGCTTTCGTTGCTCCATTTTCATCTGTAGATTTTGTATTTTATTTCCAGATGAATCTGTTGTATGTGAAAGGTCAGATACTTTTCAATTCGCATTTTTTTTCCATTTGAAATTTACTGTTCTAATATCCAGCCTGTTGAGAGCTTGGCCAATGAACTGAAATTCGCTGTACGTGTCGATATATCTCATAGTTAGTGTAATTTGAAGATTGTCAAATTGTTCAAGGAAGTGTCAGTGTACATCATTGCAAGATGTAAAATTTGTGGAACATTTATTTTTAATGAGAGGTTTATGACAATTTAGTTATTAAGAAAAAGGGGATTGTTTGGGAACCTGGGTTTTCGTTGCTGTCGTTGGAAATTTCCTACTCTGTTTGCTGTTTGAAACATTCGTGTTTGGTTCTAAGGACAGTTTAATTGTTGACTGAGAAAATTCTCATTGTTCAGAAATGTTTTTATTAATCTTAATTAATATACACTTATGTAATGCGTACTCTGTTATGTTTTGTTTTTCACATGACTTTAAGCAGCAAAGAAACGTTAAGGGATCTCAACCTGGGTAAATTACCCAAAATTGGGTTAAAGTGAATTTACTTTGGGTAATGATACACCATTGAATACACATTAAAATTTACCATAAGTTTTTAATAAGACGTGTAATTTTAAGGCAGTGTCTAATAATGCTCTTTAAGCATTCTAGCAAGTGTTTTGTACGATACCTAATATTGTTTTTCTGATGATATTATGAACATTAAACTTAATTAGGCCTGATTTGGATAAAAATAAATTTTTGGATAGGCGGTTTTGGGTAAAATGGATCTTCTGATAATACGGTTTTGGGTAATGAAGGAAAATGTTTAGGAAGCACTGCTGTAATGGAAGCATTCTCATTTCATTTTGCATAAATATGGTATGACAATTTGATAGGATTGAAAAGTTGCATTATTATTGTCCAGGTGGTCAGGTTAACTAATAATTTAAATAAGTAATGAAACAAACAAATTGGAAAATTCGGACTTAAATAAGTAATGAAATGAAAAATTAGAAAATCTACATTTTTAAATTAGAAATGAAAATAAAATCTGGATTTAAACAAGTTTTCTTAAAATTGCTTTTCGAAATCTTTCAATTTTGCACCTCTGACCATACAATGCGAAGTACTGGGAAATATGATTTCTCATCATATTCTGATATTAGTTTCACATAATTTCATCACGAAGTTGTCTTCGAAGTATCCAAAATCGCACTGAGCTCTTGCTAGCACGAACACCTACACCAAGTAACAATTTTACACGTTGTTTTCAATTTGAGGCTGTGCGGTGGTTTCTGGGTAATCGATATATAATTACACGTGTTGTAACGCTAGGATACACTGAAGGTAAAGTTTATTTCTTGCATCCTAATATCCTCCCTCCAATCCCACCTACTTTATCACCCAAGTTGCACGCATTGTCTTTTTTGAAAATACTGGTGAAACACAAAAAGCTTTCTAAAAACCTGAATAACCAACCAGTAGCATTGCTCTGTAAGGAAATAATGCCATGACGTCAGAAATACCTTCCCTCTTCTCGGGTATATAAATGCCCTCGTTTTCCAGATACATGTATAACACCAGCATCAGCTGATCCAACAACATCTGCTCCTGAACAACTGACCACTGACTGAAATTGTTATTTCTACCAAAGGAGCTTTCAGGACTTTTGAAAAATGAAGGTAATTGTGGTTCTTGCAACGACAAGCCAGTTTTGGATAAGACGAATTCTGTCAATACAGCAGTATTGGGACTTAACGTCATATGCACATATTTAAAAAAAATTATGGGGGTGTATGTTTTGTTTAATAGATAAATTTCACAATTTTGCATATTCAGAAATTTTCTCTATATTGAACATGAACACTTAGTTTGATGGACACTGAGAAGTCATGGTCACAAGTTTAAAGGGCAGTAGTACTCATGAAAACAGTTAAAAGCGTCACTATGAACATTGGTCTGCAACCCGTTATCGGACCTATGCATGTGTGTTCCATGGGAAAGGGTTCCTGTTTACATGCGCACTTTAAGTAGCTTTAGGTCTGTTGCATTCTGGGATGCCTGAACCTCAGTGGCGAGTTTCTCAAGGCTGAAAGTTGCTTTGTCGGGTTTATGAAACCCGCACCGAGGTTATTTTGACCAGACGGCAACAGGCCTAACGTAGCTTAATTAAAGTCTGCATGTAAACGCGGTGTTCACAAATTCATAAAAACCATCTTGGTTTGCAAGAATAATAACAGTAAAATGTCGTTGAACATATTTTCTTGGTACGTTTCTTAAGGCGTGGTCAGCATTGACGTGCGTGGTCTTGGCCATCGTGGTTCCCACCCTCCATGGCAAACAAGCAGCGTATGGTGGTTCATCGGGAGGTTCGGCAGGAGGCCATGGTGGTGGCGCTAGTGGCGGTGCAGGAGGCTACGGTGGTGGCGCTAGCAGCGGCGCTGGAGGCTACGGTGGTGGCGCTAGCAGCGGCGCTGGAGGCTACGGTGGTGGCGCTAGCAGCGGCGCAGGAGGCTACGGTGGTTCGGCAGGTGGTGCATCTAGTGGTGGCGCTGGAGGTTATGGTGGCTCAACAGGCGGTGCCTCAGGCGGTGGAAATGGTGGCTCATCAGGTGGTGGCGCTGGTGGGTATGGTGGTTCGTCAGGTGGTGGCGCTGGTGGTTACGGTGGTTCGTCGGGTGGTGGCGCTGGTGGTTACGGAGGCTCATCAGGTGGTGGTGGTGCCGGTGGATATGGAGGCTCATCGGGTGGTGACGCTGGAAGCTACGGCGGTTCTTCAGGTGGTGGTGCCGGTGGTTATGGAGACGCATCAGGTGGTGGCGCTGGAGGCTACGGTGGTTCAACAGGGGGTGGCGGTGGCTATGGCGGCTACACTGGTACCTTAGCTTCTGAGGCCCTCAAGAACTCCTACAACAATTTGGATGTAAGCAGATTTTGCCATCATGCCATTCCAGCCTGTGGTAACGGAGTGTCTTGATAGTTCTAAGAATGCTTTTTTCTTTCTCAAGGGCTACAACTTCAACTTTGGCTACGACATCCAAGACCCCAAATACATGAACTACCAGTCGCGACAGGAAAGCGGAAGCGCAGATCCCAAGGGTCAGGTGACCGGAAGTTACTCCGTTCTGGACGCTGATGGCAGCATGAGAACCGTGGATTACGTTGCTGATTGGGTGAATGGATTCCGTGCCACAGTCCGTGACAAGAATGGAGTTACCCAACACGGTTACAACACCGATGGTGGAGATGGCAGCTATGGTGGAGAAGATGGTGGACACGGTGGTTCCTCTGCTGGTGGATATGGTGGCTCCTCTGGTGGTGCCAGTGGTGGTTATGGTAGCTCTTCTGGAGGTGCCAGTGGTGGTTATGGTAGCTCTTCTGGTGGCGCCAGCAGTGGTGCATATGGTGGTTCCTCCGGTGGCGCCAGCAGCGGTGGATATGGTGGTTCCTCCGGTGGTGCCAGCGGTGGATATGGTGGTTCCTCCGGTAGCGCAAGCAACGGCGGTGGTACCGGATATGGTGGCAGTTCTAGTGGCTCTTCAAAGAAATATTAGAATATTTTAGAATATTCGTTGATATTTGTTTAAACATGCCAAAGCTGTAATTAATGCTTAATAATTTTGTCTATTAGGAAATGTAGACACATAAATTATCCTATGACATTTATTGGTTGCCATATTGCAACGCCACATACTGTATACTCCATTGACCTCTGTCCATCTTTTTATACATGTACATATTTGCATGCGTTTTGCAAACATTTAGTAAAGATGAAGTGAAAGTATAAAATCGTGAAGGTCAAAGTTACTTTCGTAAATTTTATACTAAAAACCGATTTTTGTACTGGTTTTCAAATGTGTGTTGTTGTTGTATTTCATTATTTATTGCAAAATAAATGCTTGTTCGTATAAATGTCACATTTAATTCTTAAATACGTGTAGGTTCTGCTTTTATCGAAATATTTCAACTGTCATCTTTGGTAGCATTATCATACCATTAATATAAGCTTAATGTAGGTTATTTTCGCATTTAAAATAAACCACTCCAAGCATTGCTGAGAAATTTAGCTAATTCTAAAGGGATTTAACATTTGTTATTTCATTCGCAATGTACATGAGAAAATAAATGAGCTGGTGTGTTTTCAGAATTTTTTGTTTATTTATTAATTTGTATTTTTTACCCTTTGTTCTGGTGTAATGCGTCTTAAATTGGTGTTTCTCACAAATTCGATTGGTTCATTCCACGTAGTGTTCCTAATTACGCTTTTCCTCCTTGAATTTTGACGACATTTACTGACTGATGATTACATGAAAAAAATTAAATTAATTTCCTTTACAATACATCTGTAGGCAAATAACGTTGGGTTAATTTTTTGAAGGTGGTCACAATTCGTGTGGTTACAATTATTAATGATGATGCTCACAGAACAGTACAGGGTTAAAGACCGTCCGGGAAAGTCAGGGAAATGAAATGTGGTCAGGGAAACTCAGTGCAATCTTGACGTTTTGACCATTAAGTCAGGGAAATTCATAATGTTTGGAAATATGTTGTTGTCCAGCTATTTTGATTGGCTTAAGTATCTGATGACAAGCATTACAAAAGCTGTATTTGTGATCTATTTTTTCTAAAAATTTCGCTTACGGCGTTTTCATTATCATTAATTTTTCTAATGAAAAATTCACCTAAAATGCATTATTTTTGTTTAAAAAAATTCGTCTACGGTGCTTCCGTCATTATGAAGACTGTTTAAATATTTCAAAGAAGAAGTCCTCAAAAATGCAGTGTTTGAAATCTAATGGTTTCGCATCATTATTAATGTTATTAATGAAATATTGGATTAAAAATCCAATATTTCTTGTAATTTATTAAACATTTCCGCCATACGGTATATTTGCTCGGATCAAATCTGTAAAAATTGTTTCTTGAAATTGTCTGGAAATTTTACAAAAAAATGCTTCCAGAAAAACCTGGAAAAGTCAGGGCTGCATATAAAGTTAATTTTGAATACATGTGACATTTTTTATTTGATACGCCAGGGAAATTAATCAGATTTTTTCAGGGAAAGTCAGTGAAATTGAGTTGCAAATTTTGGTATGTACCATGCAGTTTATTGAATACAAACATATTTACTATGGAATGTGATTTTACCGTAATATACAATAATGTTTAATGCATCGCTATATTAATTACACTAAGGATGGCTTGTAAACTTTTCATAGTTTTTTTTATGGTTGAAACAGTTAGGCATTTTCCAGGTTCGTTTGTTCTCAAGATTGGCTTTGTCCTCTATTTCAGAAGATTATTTATGTCCTCAATATGAGATCGTTCAGAAAGTTTATGCAAGTTTATGTAATTGTCTAAACTTGCATTAGGTTCATCCTGGAAAACCTGATATTTATCGTGGGAATGTCTTGGCATGTTTTAAAAAAAATAAAGATAAAATACATTCAATGCAAAATATCAGGGAAATCGACTTGAGAATTTGAGTGGGAACCATACAATTGGAAAAACATGCAAAACTGATTTATTCTAAAAAGTAGGGACATTTAATATATTAATTGCCTATTACATTTGCTTTCACATAGCTAATTAATTAAATGCAAATTAAGTGATGTCACACTCAGTCAGCATTGCTTATATGATGTAATTTATTGAAAAAACTAAGGCATGACGAAGTCATTAAAAAGCTAAGAAATCAAGAATACAATTGAATGAAGCTGAAATTTGCAATTTTCTTATGAAACATGTTGTGCTAACTTCTTTTTAATTATAATAAGCAATTAATACAGCGTTCCTTACGCAGGCATGTGTTATTTTCTGCATTTTCAATGGTCAGGTTGGTCGGCGAAGTTTATGTTGCAAACTGCAAATGGCAAGAGCTACAAATTTTATTTCTGGGTGGGAACCCTGTTTGATACCAGTCCAAAATCAACACTTATTATAGTAGAACCTCCAAAGTCACCACATTAACTGAATGGAGGGTGATCTCTATATGTTGACCACTTGGAGTCTTGGACTATGGCACACACTAGTAATTTACTGTCTGTATGTTGACCAGCATGGTCTCAACATGTTAAGTCATGGATGATTAAATTTATTAGCCGCTTGCAAAACTTATACTGTATACCCCTGAACAGTAACTGTCTCTGTAGAGGTAAAAGAGTTCATTTTGGACAGGGGGCTTGATAGTAAATAGGGGAAATTTCCTTTTTAATTGTAAGCTCAAAAATAAAACATCGCATAATTTCATTCGAGATGTGAGCTGTTTAAGGTAGGATGATTGACTGGATGCGCTTTATTATCTTACAGAATGAAATTTCTAAGTACACTGTACACTGAATATTACAGTGTTTCTGCATTCAAATTCCAGTATTATTGTACAGTACGTGGAATTGCTGTGTAAATTTGCTGTACATTAGCAATACTGTTACCGTATTATGAACATTTTAATAAGATTATTCATGAATGATTACTGTAAAATGTAAGTACATGCAGTTCACGGAATTAAACCCTGTGTCACCTAGTACAAGGCTCGTTCCGTATGTTGAACACCTCCACATGTTGACCAGCCTGCGATAGCCCCTTGGGTGGTCAACTTACAGCGGTTCTACTTTATATTCATACAACTGCTAAATGCGATTTCAATTAAAATCCGTGCGTTAAAGGCCATATTTATGTGTCTAAAGATCGAATATTTGCTTTTGTTTATTTCTTGGATGACTAGCAATTCCAAATGCTGGTATTTTTTTTTTGAGAAATCTTTTCACAAATTGCACCTCTAGGTCAGGCTATTCATGCAGTGGTTTTGTTCGTTTTTTGTGTTAGTTTTGTTTGTTTTTTCTCTGCAAAGGCAACAACTGGGCAGCAGTTTTGCTATACCCAACATTTGTTCCAAGAATTTTGCATGCTCAGTAATTTTCACGCATCAAGCACTCATTAAACACGTGGAGACCGAACAATTATTAGACAAGTTAATCGTGTTGCAGCTTGCTCTCAGGAGCGTAAAAGAAGCATAATGCATCATTTGCATTTTTGCAATATTGAAAATGTTTGAGGCCGCGCGTTGTCTTCTGGGTAATGAGATGTCATTCGACCAATGGCTATAACACGTGTGTAACATATATTGGCGAAGGTATTTCGTAAATCCACCCGCGAAACCCTCCCATATTATACACAAAAGAGGGATAAATGAACGAGCTTTTTATTTTTATTTTCATTTCAATAAACAACCAATGACAGCCATCGATGCCAAATTGTGGGTTATGACGTAGTAAATACCTTCACCTACTGTGTCTAGGGTGTATAAATACGGGTTTAGCAGTGCCAAAATATCACAACAGCAACTCTTGCTCCAACCACTGGTCACCATACACCAAACAGCAAAGATATTACAAACTTCGTTTAGCAGATTCTCTGGATTACTCTAAAATGAAGGTAACTTAAACTCGTACTGCAATTGCACCCTTTTAGTGTTAAGATAAATAGTTAATACGAATGTTGGAAATTCCAAATCAAAATACGCTAATATTTAATGCATTTGGTGAAATTTTCCATTGCCCATCCCTGTAGCCAAATGGATAATTAATGATATTATTCTATATGTTTATCACATTTAAATACGTTGTGTATAATTTGAGTGCCAAAGCTACTTTGCGTCTGGGAAGTTGTGATGATATATCTGAATTAACCCTAGTGGCATTAATTGCAATACGATAGGGTGTCTGCCGGTCATGGTAGTCGTGAAAAGTCATGAAATTGACATTACTATTTAGAATCATGGAATTTTTGTTTTTAATTCATTCACAAAAAGTCATCATGACATAAAACTTGAACAATTTTTGAAGTCATGAAAGTCATTGAAAAGTCATGAAAAGACATGTAAAAATCCCTTATTGTAATTAAATTCAATAAATTCCCATGGACAGGGACAGTTTTGATTAGGGCATTCCTGACTCAAGTTTTTGCATATGCCAAATTGTAAAAACGCTTAAAATTATCGTAGTATGTGTCTGTAAATCTAAAATTATATTTCTTTGATATTTTAACGGAAGGTGTGGACAGCAGTGACGTGCGTAGCTGTGTTGGCTCTTGTGATCCCTACCACCCATGGCAAGCCAGGGGTTTATGGTGGCACTTCAGGTGGTTCATCCGGTAGTGGCGGCTATGGTGGCTCCTCCGGTGGTGGCGCTAGTGGGGGCTATGGTGGCTCCTCCGGTGGTGGCGCTAGTGGGGGCTATGGTGGCTCCTCCGGTGGCGGTGCGGGAGGTAACGGAGGTTCATCTGGTGGCGGAGCAGGAGGTTACGGTGGTTCATCCAGCGGGTCTGGAGGTTACGGTGGCAAATCCGGTGGAGGTGGTGGTGCAGGAGGGTATGGTGGTTCATCAGGTGGAGGTGCCGGTGGTTACAGCGGCTCTTCAGGAGGTGGCGGTGGAGGCTATGGCGGTTCATCCGGTGGTGGTGGCGGCTATGGCGGCTACACTGGTACCTTGGCTTCCGAAGCCCTCAAGACTTCCTACAACAATTTGGATGTAAGTGATGTCACTTCTTACCGTATATTTTATTGTGGTAATGAAACATACTGTAGGCGGTATAAAGCACGCTTTTCTGGTTGAAACAGGGCTACAACTTCAACTTTGGCTACGACATTCAAGACCCCAAATACATGAACTACCAGTCTCGACAGGAAAGCGGCAGCGCTGATCCAAAGGGCCAAGTCACTGGCAGTTACTCCGTGATGGACCCTGATGGCAACATGAGGAACGTGGAATACGTCGCTGATTGGGTGAATGGATTCCGTGCCACAGTCCGTGACAAGAATGGAGTAACCCAACACGGTTACAACACCGATGGTGGAGATGGCAGTTATGGTGGTGAAGACGGTGGACACGGTGGCTCTGATGGTGGAGATGGTGGATATGGTGGCTCCTCTGGTGGCGCCAGTGGTGGCTCCTCTGGTGGCTACGGTGGCTCCTCTGGTGGTGGTGCTGGTGGATATGGCGGCTCCTCTGGTGGTGCCAGTAATGGATATGGTGGGTCCTCTGGTGGTGCCGCTGGTGGTTATGGTGGCTCTTCAGGTGGTGCCAGCGGTGGATATGGTGGCAGTTCTGGTGGTTCGTCTGGGAAATATTAGGTCACCTTTATGCAAATGACACTTGGAAATTCTGAAATGTAATTTAAAGTTTGCCAATAATGTTTCTCTTTGAAGTGGTGAGTCTTGGATAATGATTGCGTATTTCTTGAGCTATGTTTTCTATGGAGATTGATGAGATGTAATAGTGAAAAAGAGTCCATTATGCAATCCAAGCCATTATTATGTTGACCTCGGCCCACCTTGCTTGAATTATCGTATTTCAAAGTGAATACCTCAATGTGTTACACTAAAGTTGAATTGCTAGATGCTGATGATATGTGTATTTGCATGGAACGGGCTTTCGATGTTATCGGTTTTTGTTGCCATGTATTCTATTTATTTTTTTATTAAATGCAAAATAAAATCAATTTGGTAAAATATCGTCTTATTAATTACGAACCTTATTTGCATCAAATTGTGGTGTATTTGAATGCATGCATGGTTACAGCCCTACATCACTGTTATTGTATATCGTTACTTACATTTTCTTGAAAATGTTTTCATAAACATAGTTTTCAATCATATAGTTGCATTTTGTCTAAAACCGTAGCTTACTAGTCTCACAAATACATGGTAGTATGTGTTAGTCACCACTATCTGATCAGAACGACCCTTGTGCTCCTCTTCATGTCCAAGCTTCCATCAGGAGCGAAAATCGGGTTGTAGTAATATTGTAGTTCATCATACCTGTGCTTGTGCCGTTGGGTCATCGAGGCGACCGCGTTGTCCATTCTGTGAGCAGTGATGATTTGGGTGTTCACTTGCGCGACGCATTTCTCCTTCAGCAATGGCATCGGTATGCTGAAGTTCTTGTGCAGACGTTGTATTTTTTCTCAAAAATAGTTTTTGGGCGCAAACTCACCGTATATGTAGTCGTATTGTGGAAAAAGGCGGTTCTAAGACACTGTTCCATTTCCGCACATCCGGTTTTCTGTATGCTGGCCTCGTCGCCATGCTCTTTGACAGTTTGATCCCTCATTCTTTGGTGTGTCTTGAGTACAACCGTCTGGAAAACCTGAAAATTCAGGGAAATTGATTTGGTTTGGAAAAGTCAGGGAAATGCAATTTCTGGAAATTCGTTGTGGCAACTATGGCATTTCCAGCACCATAAATATTTCCTCATAAATTTATTTATGATTAATTTGGGTCTAAAATCCGTCATTTCTTGATCGAGTTTTTCTGCAATTTTCGCCTATAGCATTTGAAATGGGGCCTTCAATAATCATTTCCCTTCTGACCTGGGACCAATACCAGCTCTTCCCAGCTCTCTTCTTGATTTGTGCACTATTTATATTGCTTTTTACACATTAAAATATTAAAAGAAATAAATACAGGGTGTGACGAATTGATGACTCCCAAGATTTGTAAAGTGGTGGGTTAAACACACGACTTGGCCTTGCCTGGTGTAAAAATGCGTAAAATTCGCCAAAAAATATTTCTTTGAAATTGTCTGGAAACAAATCAGTAATATATATTACTTAGATTTTGTTCAACAGAAAAATCAAGATAACAAGTATTCTGAGAAGGAAATGAATAATGAAATTGTCAATTAAAATTTGTATTCCATCTCCTGTTTATTTACTTGCAAAATAAGCGATTCACGTAAATTTAACAATCTTTACTTAGGCGTATGCCATATTTTTGAATTTCCGAAGGTCAGAGTAGTCATGGAAATGTTTTATAGGCTTGCCTTGACTATTTGCCAGATTGGTAACATAAAAAATATTTTTTATGTAAATGGCTATTGTGCTTCAAATGTGCCCGTTTATCAAATTAATTATTGTTTGGAAAAATTGTAGTATACTGATTGGGAAATTGTTTTACTAGTGAATTGTAATGTAATAATGAATTGGGAATGCAATCAGCAGGAGGCATAGACTATACCTGCAATTTTAATTGTGTGGATATAAATAACAATTACTGCGATATGGAAACTGGATTTATTTCGGCCTTGCATAATGCTCTGAATTTTGAGGTGAAATTGAGCACAGATTTACTCACGCATATAACACACACAATTGCTAAAATACAAAAAGATTAAAGATATTTAGAAGATCCTCCATCGAATTCCACCCACATGTCCATCCAATTGGCACTCAATCTGCTTTCAAACAATATGGATAAATTAGCCACATTTTATTTGTTTTTTAAATTAGCCATTAAATAAACACCCAAAAGATGAATTTGATAATGACTTAGCCAATACCTTCACTGATTTTCGGTATAAAAAGGCCTCAAATCGACATAGCTCGGCATACAACCAACAACTCTTGATCTAGCAACTTGTTCCTGCAAACAGCAGACAGGTTTCCAACATTTTTGCAAAATATTTACTGCGATAGAGAAATGAAGGTAACTGAACTGAATTCCGTTAGATTGCCTTAAGTTTTAACAATAATGTTTATAAGGTACTTGATTTGCTGTAAAATTTAGATAATTTTTGATAAAACCGAATAATTTCGAGTGAAATAGTCATTTGACATCAGACAAATGTCAGCAATATTAACAATATAACTTATGTGCTAGAACTATTCTTAACGGTCTTTTATAAAGCAAAATAATCTTGTCTCTGCTTTAATTAATAATTATGTAATATTAGAATATTTTTTTACTAATTTATCAGTTAACTTCATCACCTTTGGACATTATTCATAACGTTTTCGTGTAAGGAAAAATAATATTTGAAGGAAATTCAACCGATCTGAATTTGGCTTTGATTGCTTTAGTGAATTAAGTTTTAACAATGTTTACAAATCACTTGATTTGCTGTAAAATTGTATGGTCTTGAAAAAAACCTAATAATTTCGTGTGAAGCCATCAAACGAAACGATATCAATGTACCAAATTCCTTTGATATTTTATAATTTTAATTACTGTAACGTTGACATCAGACAAATGTGAGCAAAATTTGGCAATATAACTTCTTATTTGTTAAAATAATTCAGAACGTTTCCGTATAAGTAAAAATAATTTTGCCTGTGTTTTAATTAATAAGTATGAAATATTAAAATAAATCCTGATAAATCAATTAAACTTTTAGTAATATAATATTGAACATATAATATAAATAATACAATATTAATAATATTTAATAATTACAAACTCATGTTTTTAATGCAAGGCGTGGACAGCATTTGCGTGTTTTGTCGTTGTGGCTATGGTGGTTCCCACCCTCCATGGCAAATCTGATTACGGTGGCTCATCTGGAGGTGGAAATGGCGGTTACGGTGGTTCTTCGGGTGGTGGCGCTGGAGGCTACGGTGGTTCATCCGGTGGTAGTGGTGGCGGCTATGGCGGCTACACTGGTACCTTGGCTTCTGAGGCTCTCAAGAACTCCTATAACAACTTTGATGCAAGTATTATAAAAATGATTTTGGCATTACATATTCCAATCGATAACTGTTGTTTTGGCATCATCGGGAATGTTCTTTATGTCAAAAGGGCTACAATTTCAACTTTGGCTATGATGTGCAAGATGCTCAGAACAGCAACTACCAGTCCCGCCAAGAGAGTGGAAGTGCTGATCCCAAGGGTCAGGTGACCGGAAGTTACACCATTTTGGAAGCTGATGGCAGCACCAGAACAGTAGACTATGTCGCTGATTGGATCAATGGTTTCCGTGCCACTGTACGTGACAAAAATGGAGTCACTCAGTACGGTTATGACACTGATGGTGGAGATGGCAGCTATGATGGCAACAATGGTGGTGCCGCTGGTGGTTATGGTGGATCCTCTGGTGGAGCTGGAAGGTATGGGGGATCCTCCAACGGCAATGGAGGCAGTGGTGGTTCTTCAGGAAAATACTAGTTTAAGTGGTGTTGCCATCAGACTAACGTTAGTGTTGTAACTTATGTAACTTAAAACTAACTTATGCGTTATATTTGATCAGTTAAGTTTTTTGTGGGTCGAAAGAGTGAGAACTGATTGAACAGACTTGTTCAAGTTTTATTTGTTAAATGCAAATAAATGTTTACAATGGAATTTTTGGGATATCGCTTCTTACGTTGAGTCTAAACTCTATACCTATTATGTAGACATTTGGAAATCAGTATTTCAGTTTTTGTCAGTATAGCAGCATGTAGCCTACGTACACAAAAACATAAAGGTGTATTTTTAATTTTAGTTTTAATTTCATGTTCAATTCAATTTAACTCGGTACCCTACTATCAGTAACTGAATACCATGTGGTAGGGGGGTGTAATCCATCAACCCAATTTAATCGGCAATTACCGC
>JAQGAF010001512.1:0-30199 GCA_034687865.1 Kryphioiulus occultus
TTCTTGCAATGTATTGACGTGACCAAGCCACCAAACCACACCTGTTGTTTCGCGAAAGTGGTTCTCACGCCCCCCTCCCCGAAAATCCCTGAGGTTCCCATGGCAGGGGGACGCATGCGCAATCAAGGATGAATAGACGAGAAAATAGGGTGAGCGGCCAGCGAACCGACTTCTCACCTCTTCGGAGCCACCGTGTCGTGCAAATTCTCACGTGAACCCCTCGCCTGGCTTTTATTTAAATTGGCTCGATTTTGCGACGCAAATGGAACGGTTCCATTGTGCCAGTGAATGGAGAAGACTCACAATACCCACTTTGGGGAAGTGCGGTAGTTGCCTCGTACCGTTGTTTACCCCTGTGCCTGAAGGCATTGCTTCATCAGCGGCCACAGAGGGCGCCTTTGACTCAACCAATACATGTAGGATCAATTATGTATGGACATTTATTGGACGTGATACACCTTCCTACGCGCTAAACTGTTGCGTTTAGAGTGGCGTCAATCACTGTCATGGCGTCGTGGGCGTGCTGGGATACAAGAGGAAATTTTGACTTTCAAAATACATGTACATGTGTCTGCATCCGTGGAATAAGATATTTTGCCCGTAAAATGACGTTTTATGATATTCATCTCCGATGTATTTGACCTGAAGAAGCTCGTGTTTTAAGCCTGGAGGGATTGATCCAGTATGGGAGCATTTGATATGCCAAAAGTTGAAACACAATGTTCAGCATATGGAGCGTGCTAACGTGTCTTACGTAACACGACCTGCAGAAAGCCATGCGACATTTTCGTATAACAGCATTGTTTTGACATGGCGAGAAAGTGGTGATGAAGATGATGCCTAACATTGAAGTTAATAATGTCGGTCTTTTGTATTACGCGATACATTTGTTCTTCAGACATGTCATAGACGCGTTCTGAAGAACGAATGCCTTGAGTCATTCTACCCAACGCCAATCTTTTGACATTCCTAACATTAGGCAGTGTGAGGCTGTGAGTATTTTGAACACGGTGAAGACGTTGTCCAGCATTGGAATTACTCGTTCAGGTCTATTAGGTTGTGACAATCCTAAAAAATAGACGTAAATTGAAATTTTTTCCACCGCAAATTTGTGGTCGTTCAAGTTTTGTCATTACAAAATAGCGATTTTCAGAAAATCATCTGCCACTATGGCGACATGATTATTGGCCAAAAACACGCCGCGCCATAGGCAAAATTGTGTGAAATCATTGAAAAAGACAAATTTCATGACCCTGTCCTACATCACTAGCAGGGTTTCGACAACCTGGAAAAACCTGGAAAGTCAGGGAATAGACTTGGAAAGTTAAGGAAGATGTAATATTTGACCTGGCATTTTTATGATCAAAATTATATTGACAAAAATATGCCCATGAACTTGTTAAATCATAATATGAAAAGATTAAAAACAAATTAGTTTAAAATGTTTAACTTTAAAGCCCGAGTTGCAGCAATCTATCAATTATATTATTAAGTCAAATTCCCTCAGAAATAGAGCAGAGAAAAAATTAATGACATTATTGCCTTTGATAAATAAATTGCCAAAGCTGTAACTGTTCAGGGAAAATCAACATTTCATTACTATACTTTATTTTTACTTTGCAAAGATGTTTCTAGTAAAATGGTAAAAAAATTGGAGCATGAACATTTTACTAGAAACATCTTTGTAAAGTAAAAATAAAGTAGAGTAATGAAATGTTGATTTTTCATGGTCATTGACAAATTCAAAAATGACCGGGAAAAACCTGGAAAGTCAGAGAATTTCATTCTCAAAAAAAAAAAAATGTGGGAACCCTGACTCGGAGCATGGTAAACCCAGAAGCATGAGGACACATTCCCAACTTCCAGCATTGATGTCACTGGCTCCAGGGCCCCGGTTCTTGAGTTTCGCCTTCTAAGACGAGCTGAACTCATGTAGCCAAAGATGTGGCTCGGTGTAATCGCGATCAATATTAATTTGTTATTCAATTTCGCTCCAGGAACGATATTAAATTCGGCGAACAACACGGGGACTTTCAATTTTTAATTTCTCCTCGACTGACAAGTTTTAGTTTCTAATCCGCCTTAAAGCCTCCGCCATGCAGCATCACGTCTAATAATGCCTAAGTGCAATCCGGTGCCTGCATTATTCAGTGGCCAGTGTGCTCTTCTCCAGAAACCCCAAAAACTACAAAATAAAAAGCGAATAAAAATGCGTGCATGCACTTTTGCATTCCGCTCGGCTGCCAACATGCGCGCTCGTAAAATCACGCATAAAAATGTTATTACTATTCAACTGACAATTGCCCGAACATTTGGCATGTTCCTCGTGCGGTGGGGGTGAGGACTGGTGCAATGAAAATCCAATTTGGAAGATTGAAATTACGCTGGCGGCAATCATGGCCGCCATTAAAAGGAGGAATGCAACACGTTGCCCCCATGCAAATGGCCCGTGCAAATGACATGGAAAACGCGTGGCGAGCATAAGCAAAAGCTCAGTGAAACATGGCGTTTTGGAACGTTCGCAAACCATGGTTTGGGGGAATGAGGAATTGAAGGTGCTTTCCCCATGAAGAATCAAGCTATGTTGTCGCTAGTTTCGTGTTTTCAAAACATTGGGTCCTCCAGAAAGACCAAGTCCAGCTAAATAGCCTGCTGGACTGGGTAGTGCAAGTTCCATGACTTTTTCATGACTTCAAATTTTTTACCATCGTTATTAGAATATGGTTCGTTCAAGTTTTATGTCGTGACAAAATGGCGATTTTTAGAATCATTATCTGCCACTGTGGCGCCATGATTGTTGGCCAAAAACCATCCGCATGCAAAATTGTTTGCTGAAATAGGTGGAAAATGAAGAATTTAAACCAAAATTTTTATTTTGTGAAACAATAAAAACAAAATTCAATGACTTTAATGATCGGTGGACACCCTGTAGTCGCTCTGGCCATTGATATTATATGTAAATTATACATCTGGCAGTAAGAAAATGCCCGTTGAGCGTGGTGGTCGTCCAGACAGTTTTCACTGAAGAACATTCAAATAATTTTAAAGTCCATGTTGAACGCATGCCTTCTTTAGAACCGGCTACGACATATCAGTATTATTCGACTTCAATATATTCTAATAGCCATGTAAATTTTTGTTGAAGTCTTGGAAAAGTCACGGAAATCTCATGAAAACGTCATAGAAAAGTCGAGGAATTTGCAATACCAAATCGTAGATACCCTGCTTGTGAAATTATATTCTAGGGCTTCGCCTCGGAATATAACCTGCTCTGGAGCAGGTTATACGGTACATGTACTCAGTAGTATCTATCCAATTCTGGCACGAAAATGACGTGTTTTAACACATCGAAATTTCAAATTCCCAGACATTTCCATTTCCTTTCCTGGGTTTAAATAAAATTGTCATTACCTCCATGACCATAGAAATGCACAAATATGACATAAATGTAATGAATGCAAGATGTACTGTAAACAGGAAATAGAACACAAAAGTTCATAATGAAACAGCAAATTAGTTTTTTTTTTTTAAATTGACAATTCGATTATTACGTTCTCCCGCAATATTGCTTGGCATCTCTTGATTTTTGTGTTCACGAGTAACTATCTACAGTATGTAAAATGCATTAATGATTTTTTTTGAAATCGCGTGATGGACATGTTAGATACAGATACTGTATTCTGTCATGTCATGTCAAATATCGCAAATGATGTTGACATACTTGTATCAATGAAATGTAAATAAACCAATGAATTGAATGTTTTAACTAATTTTTAGTAAAAACCACTTATAGATGATGACGTTCCAGACAACATGACGAAATACTGTAAATGCTCTTGACTAGTTATGATATCCCAACTTTTCTCCTATCAACGAATTATTTTACTTCAGGAGACGTTTTTATTAATGTCATTACGACTATCATCATTATGGTCGTTTAAATAATAAGAGGCATTTGATATACAGTTTACCGTTCTTTGATATTGCTTTATTTTTTGTTTGCCTGTTTGTTTCGGAAGGAGCGATGGAATTATTTTTATTTAAACAGAATGCTTAAGGACAACGATGTTTTCACTATAAATACGAGCGTATAATGGATTTTATGGAAAGCAAACAATGGATAATTTAGGTCAAACTTAAATGAAAATTCCGAAGGAGTTTGAGATGAAACTAAGAGGTTATTTGAAAAAGAACGAATTAGAAAAATATAGTGATATCATAGTTCAAACAACGTTTTGTTTTTGTTTGAAATTGGCATTATTTAATCATGTTTTATTCTTCCAATTCGTTCCTTTCACTGTAACCCTGGAGCAATAAAGCAAAGTTCCATTACTTGTTATTGACATTAGACGGCACCATGTTCAAAGAATGTCCTATGCTTCTTGTAATTTTAAGTACTGCAATATGGTCTGTTTGTATCCCAACATGGCGACATACCTTTGCTATCTTTGTAGCACTGCTCAGAAGCAGCTTCATAAAACTCACTTTCCCATGCGTCAAGCAGGCTACAAGGGTTCACAAGAGGTCATGCGTGTTTTTAACTCTACAAGACCTTCCGAATTGTCCCTCGACTAAAAAACTTGTTCCTAATCCATGCGTGTTTGGAAATATTCCCGAACGACTCTCGGAAGGAGATATGGTGAGCGTTTTCAGATTTATACTTGCGTTCAAAGTCCCTTATCAATAGCGAACCAGGTTTTGATTGCATGTATATGCCCTTTGGAGGAATCGTAAAAATATACACGCAACGCACCAATATATTCGGATTTTGAAAATCCCGAAACGGACTGGGGCTAGAATGGAAAACAGTTTTGAAGAGCCCCATAAACCAGAACCGTTTTGCGCATCTGCGAACACTGAAATTTCAACTGGAAATTGCGATGGATCTGGCGTGCAGGAACTTTGGGCCTTGAAGCGAATCTTAAAAAAATACCAAGTTTCATCTCCTTTTACTGAAAATGATTTTCCGCTAACGGAAATGCAAGATGCAAATGGAACGTAAATGTTTTAACCAAGGCCAAATATCCAAGTTTAGTCGTGTCTAAGATCTGTTAAAGTATCGTAAAAGTTCGCAAGTTTATATGCAGTATACTTGTATATCGGCCTACCATCCGAAGAAGTCTGTATTCATCTACGTTTTCTGTTATGGAACGATTTCAGTTTGATTTTCTAACTTAAAGTAATTTAAATTTGAGGAAATGAGTGACATTCAAGTTGTAAGAGGCTAGATGACTTTAAAGCACGTCGTAGTTGAAGAACTAACTAGTAACAGCAGTAGTATATAGGAAGTCACTTCTGGGGCCAGTCAGACGCCGATAGAAATGACATTGAATTAAAAAAGTATTTTCTTGCTGCATGTCCACAAATGAAGAGTGGGCAAAATCAATCATAAATAGTTTTGATTTGAATATATGTAAGTGTTAAATTTTCACTTCATATCTTACAAATTGGATCTTTTTTTTTGACCAAAAAATCATGTTTGATATTATTTTATTTGATTAGATAGGAAGTTTATTCAAGTTCATATAAAAACGATTATGTGGCGTACATTAACAAAAAAATCATTAAAAAACCATTTAATTTTATTTTACCGAAAGGCTTCCTATATACTACTAACAGCACTTGCAAGTCTCAAGCAGTTTTCGAGACAACCTAAGTTTAATTATAGAACTTGGTGTTTTCGATAAATCACTTAAATTGCTATTTCATCTGTTAGGTCTAATGTAAATGCAAGTCATTTATAAAACATTAAAATAAATAACGACAAGCAGTACATGCATGTAAAACTAAGAAGAAAGTGATAGTTTCATATTTTAACACATACAGAGCAGGGCGTCATGGAAATCGTGGAATTTGCTATACCAAATCCAGTGGACACCCTGCTCAGGGAGTTATGGAAGTCATGCAAAAGTTTATGAAATGAGATTCAGGTCATAAAAATCAAAGAAAAGTCATGAAATTTACGTCAGGGTCATGGAAAAGTCATGGAATTTATAAGAGGGCCATGGAAGTTTTGTCTTTCATTGATACACAAAATAAAAATGTAGGTTAAAATTCATTTTCACCTACATGTACACTGTATTTTTACCCATTTTACACAAACAAATATGTACACATATTTGTATTTCAACTATGCTTGTCTGGTTTTCTGTACAATAATGACACATGTCCTACACTGTAGCTACTGGAATTTATCCTGTTTATTTTCGTGCTTTTAACCTAATCTATACCAGCCTACGAGGGGAAACCCACATCCCATAGTAACTATGCTATACCGTAGCGCACTCCAAAAATTCACTGTTATCATCCGTGAGCGAAATTAGTTGATAAATATCCAACAACAAAATTATACATACATGTAAGTGATTGCATTAAAATGGAGTAATCTGCAATATCGTCATTTCCAGTGACGACAGTTCCTATCATACATGTATCTCGGAGTTGATTTTTTGAAAGTATGTACATGTAGGTTGGATTTAAATTGATTAAATCATAATGCGATATCCGAAAAGCCTAAGTGGATTTATTCGGTAGCGTTCAAGTTTCAGTAGTTTATCTCACTCAACTAAATCCATTCTGGTTAGCAAAGATGGCCGTTTGAAAACAGTCAATAGCTCACCAAAACTCGTTAGGATGGAAGCCACGATCCAGAAATGGGATTGTGCTGGCTTGGAAGTAAATGTTCCGAAACAACTGGGTTGATTCCATGCAAATGCAGCGTCATGCGAACAGGATTCGAGGTGGTTTACGAGTTGCGCGAGGGGAAACACAAAACATTGGCCACAATAACATAAACATAATTACGTTTTGAAGATGTTTCTCGGTTTTATGTGCGCTTTCTCCCACATTACTCACCATTAAACGGGAAGCGAAAGTGTTTGGGGGAGCTTCGACCATGTGCGCCGTTAAAATTGAGTGGCGAGCGAATCGAGTTTGGCAAACTCCACTTTCTTCCCCATTGCCTCACCGAGGGGTGAAACTCGTTTCATGATGACCGTGGTTTGCACAAACAGTGGTTGTGTTGTGGCCAATGCCAACTAATTTGCAAGCAATATACATGTACATGTAGAAATTTTGGGAAATTAAGAGAAATTTTGTAAAATAATCTTGACCAAAGATAGTACGGTTATCAATGAGCACAACTTTCTGTCATCACCAACAGACGCTTTAATAGCAGATGGAGATCTCAGCTCTGTCAACACAAAATAGGCGTTAACACCAAATGGAAAAAGTTTAAACAGCATATGGTCAACAGCAGTGCATTACTGCCAACAATACATTAGGTGTTTTGTCAACAACAGGCGTTTTATCCACAAACAGATGTTTCGTCAAAGGCTTTCTTTCAATTATTTGGTCTTAGTACCGACATTGAACCACGATTGTTTGATGACAAAGTCTGATGTTAATTAGTTGTCCCGTGCTAAAAAATTGGTGTGAAAAGTCAAGACGTTGTTTACGTCTTCATGAATATGCTTCGTGAGGTTTTGCTCAATTAACACGTCTAAATTGGGCTTTGCGAGAAATTGGCGTGTTTTTGCATATTGTTCATGAGTTCATAATGAACTTGTGTGTGCCGACACACGCAATATGCTATTCAAATCAATTTCGTAGAAGATACAGAGTGAATGCAAATTTCACCAAAATGTGGAAAGTTAGTGACGACAAAATACAATAAAGCCATGTCGTGGTAGATTCTACTGAGGTAAAGTTAAGATACTTTTTAAGTTCTCCCGTATTATTTACTGTCGAACAGTCCTAAGGTATTTGGATAAATAGTGTTGGTTTTCCAACCTCAATTCCTTTCCATAATTATTTCTTGCACAGGGAATGCCATAACTACAAGCAAGTTTCCCTTTTTTCTTGAAATGAATTTACGTGTATATTTATTGCTAAAATACTGAACATGTAATCATTATAAATGGTTAAATAATCTCCACGCTGTTTAATGCTTACAATTTTTTATTGCAAACTTGAATTATGCATATCGGGGATTTTTGCAGCCAGGTTGAGTTTGATGCAAATCCATGATTCCGTTCCATTTCTAATGAAGCTCAATGCAAGCACAATAGATTATCCATTTGTTCTTATAATACCTCGCTTAAAATAGAATAAATTTCTGATATTAGACAGACTAGGGTGACTTCTGCTCCCGCATTGACATTATGAGGAAGTCGGCTTCTCCTTGCGGCTCGTAGGCTTGCAGTGATTGCCTGGTGGTAGGGGCAGCTAACTTGGAAATTGCATCGTTAGGTTAGTGCTGGTTTGGGACAGCAACAAAAATGATATATTATGATTGCTAGGATATACAACGTTTTTGCCTTGTCCTCAACGGTTTAGTTTCGAAAAATTCTCGTAGTTGACTAATGGCAACTTCATCAGAAATGCTAATTTCTTGGCAGTTTTTTGATCAGCCCCATTGGTAGTGATGGATGAAAAAAGCGACCTAATTTCTCATGTCTTCCCTACTTATTTGCGTTCCATTATGGCTAATAACCGATGGCCTCTGGTGGGATGCACCGCATTCGCTATTAGCCATCTCTCAGCGAAATTGAAGCCACGGTCGTAAATATATTTACCGAACCCACCATGTCTAATAGAATTAGGTGATCGTTCTGCGGGCACGCAATCTTAGATCCGAAATTTCGAAACGTACCTCGAGGCATCTTTATTCCCATTACCCAAAGCCTGACGTGACAGGCGAAATAAGAAAAGCGAAAAACAGCGAAAACAAATGGGGAAAAATGGCGCTTGGCACTCAAGATGGCCGAACACGTGTTGCCACACGACAGCTGAAGCCATTAGCGAGATGGGATTCTCCCGTCATAAATTCGTAAATATTTCGATATTTCCAGATTTAATTTCGGTTTCTGGGCGGAAGAGCTCGCGAAATCTGTTTCAGCCTTCGGTGTGGCCCGGCTTTGGAAATTGGGTAAACCGCACTTAGCCACGTGCTTTGTGGGGTGGGGTTGGGGTTTTTGTGGGGCAAGCCAGATTGAAACAGCTGTCTGTTTCCCGCGATCCAACCCCGAGCTAAAAACTCAAATTTCTTTCGTGTTTGGCACATGGACGATGAAATTCAACTTGTGCACTAGCTCAATAAAACGCCAGAACAGAAATCAAAAATTATGAATTTTCAGTATCCAGGGTACCACATGTACAGTGTATTAATGGACAAGAAAAAGAACATTACAAAATATTAAAAGGGGCATCTGTGTTTTTGCTCTGACAGGGTTCCCAATTAAGTGGAAAACTCAAGGAAGTTAGAACAACCTGGAAAAGTCAGGAAATTTTCAAGTTTTCATGCAAAGGTCACGACAATTTTTATCAGCGATAATGCCAGCCTTAAATTGCCATAACTTCGAATGATAAATTGAATTTTGTTGTGATGCTGCTCAGTAGAGGGCGTATCTTGTCACAGTTAAGCGGAAGAGTGAGATTGCTGATTTCAAAATTCAATAGACAAGTTTTGATAAAGTCAGGGAAAGTTTTCCAAAAACTTGGAAAAGTAAGGGAAGTTGAAAATCTTGTGTTTTTAAAACCCTGACTGAGTATTCATTCACGTACATGTACAATTGTATATGTAAATATGCAAGCTCTTTACACAGTTTGGTAAAAGTAAAGATGAGAATAGAAAATAAGGGTAAATAAATGGCTTGACTACAATAGTCCCTATTGCTGTCATGCTACTTCATAAACACAATGAGAATGTGGGCTTCTCCTAATGACTCGTTGGCTTGCAGTTATTGCCTGCAGTTGGATACTGCCAATTAAGAAATCACGTTTTAGATTTGAACAATGGAATTGCTTTGGTTAGGGTAGGTTAGGCCAGGTAAGGTAAAGTCAAGATAAAGACAAAAAACACATATACTTAAAAAATTAAAACGAAAACAACAGCGCAAAACAGCAAATCCAGAAAAAAGGATCGAAAGGATAAATTGCCACAGCTAGTATACAGGTGTCATTCTTGTCTACTAGACAAGTAGGGTTAAAATATACATGGTTTTTACACATTTGGAGTTGAAACTTTGTAGGTTACACATTGTAGTTTATCCAAATATATTTTGGTGCAATTTTGCCAGACAAATGTAATACAATAACTGTTTATTATTCCAAAGGCAGACTTGACTTCTTTTTTTTAATAAAATGCTTTCAATTTATCGAATGATAACGTCATGCATTAATGTTTGCATGTAGTTAAGCTAGGCAGCTTGGCCAAGTATCTTGAAATAATTGAAAAACTAATTATAATAATTGCTTAATTTCTGTCCTGTGCTTAATTCACGTCGACTTATCTTGATATTGATGAATCCTTTTGGTAACTGCATGAAAACAACAATTACGTCTTGCCCGAACAACTCGAAATAATTGGAAAACTGATAATGAAAATTGTTTAATTTGTCCTGTTTAAAATTTCCTTTAATTACGTTGACAGGGAGAAGTATAGTGCTTTAAAAATAATTAACATTATATTATTAACGTGCCGTGTTATCATAGTTTTTTTCCTGCCAATTCACGCCGACTTATCCTGATATTGATCAATTGTTTTGGTAACTGAAAACGACACACATACTTGTGCGATTGTTTTCCCTATCGGAATAAGCTTCATATCACAAATTGGCCTCATCCGGCATACCTTAAAAGTTACCGTATCACTTTCCTTAACTTCTTCATGTACATGTATTTGCTGAACCTGGTCAACATCATTTGAATATAACATATCTCATAACTCAATGTCATACACAACTTTTCAGCTTTGTTTCTGTGCTCGTATTGGGACTTGTTTTCCGAATTCTGCTTTTCAAGTTGGCGTCTTGGTTTGCTAGACGAATTTTCAAGCTTGTCGTAAAACTCTGGTTTTCATTGTTCGAACAACCTGCGCTTTTATGAACAATTGATTGCTGGGCGCATTCCTACTTCATTACTGCTAAACCCATTGAAGTTGATTGCTGGGATCAAAAGGATGAAGTCTGGATTAATTTGAATGCGATCTAATTAGCTCGCTGCCAACTTGAGATTCAATTTGATAACGCAGTCACTCGGCTGCGGTTTGAATTTCGCCTGAAAGAAAGTGGCTTGGAGTCAACACTAGTTTCGAGTGTGTTTATCAGCAGTGATTTCATTACTCGAAATTGCATGCACATCCAGTGATTTAGTACGTCGATTGGCTTAGGGCTTGTTGGTACCGCTCGTTTTCAGAACTACACTTTGATTTTCTAGTACATGTATTAACCTTTTAAACGCTTGAGTGAATACCTGAACTTTTATAGTTTCGAGACAAGTTGATTTTACGGTTCGCAAAGTTAAGATGATGACCAAAAGTAAACATAAAAATTAAGGTTGTTTTCTAGTATTTGATGGATAACATTAGTTGCTTGCAGTTAATTCTAGCCCCAATGGAAAGAACTTATAAAAATGATGACAAATAAATATGTAAAACTGAGTGTAAGTCTTGCAATCATTCCTGGTGATTTTATTTTCAATCAGTTTTTTTTAGTTTTTTTTTTCATATGATATAGTTGGTATTCACTTCAAATCCACTTAATTTTTCTGAGGTTTAAATGTTAGCCATCCTATAGGCTAGAAAACAGTCTTCATTTCCATGTTAACTGATGTTTTTTCATGCAAATCAAGCCTGTTTGTAATTGCATTTGTAATTGCAACAACATTTATATGTGCGCCTAATTTGAAACTACAGAGTGACCAGAAAGTGGAAAAGGGTGGGACCCAAAGGGGACTTACACATTTTTCCAGGCTGAACGCCATTTCCACCTTGTTGAACTTTTAGTTTGCAGCTACAGTGTACCTTTCAATCAATAAATGACGTTGAAAACAATAATTGCCTTCGGTAAGAGGGAGCAACCTTTCATATCAAGACATATCGGTGCTAAGTAGTCATCATTGAATATCAGGTTACTACTAATACATAACTAGTTCTTGAGGATACCACTAATTCATCACTAGTTCTTGGGGTTATTATACAATCCAATTCATAACTAGTTCTTGAGGTTACTACTAATCCATCACTAGTACTTGAGGTTACTACTGACTCATCACTAGTTCTTGAGGTTACTTATGACTCATCACTAGTTCTTGAGGTTACTACTGACTCATCACTAGTTCTTGAGGTTACTACTGACTCATCACTAGTTCTTGAGGTTACTACTGATTCATCACTAGTACTTGAGGTTACTAAATCGTCACTAGTACTTGAGGTTACTACTAATTCTTCACTAGTTCTTGAGGTTACTACAAATTCATCACTATTGTGCTTTGTTACTACTAATTCATCACTGTAGTTTTTGTTTACTACTAATTCATCAGTAGTTCTTCAGATTACCAGTTTTTTTGAGTGATCATCAGTTTTCATCTGCTTACAACCATTTTAGTCAGTTTTCTACTGATTTCATCAATGGAAAGCTAGGTTTCTACAGTGGTCAATAGTTGTCATCAATTTACAGTCAGTTTACAGTTAGTTTTCATCAGTTTAGTCAGATTCCGCCAGTTTCCTTGCAGTTTTTATGGATTTGCACTCAGATAATTGACTTCAAATTGAATTAAAACAAGCTACGTTTTAGATTTAACCATGCTTGACATGTCATCATGCAAGTACAATCTACAGTGTGACAAAGTCTGCTGGATTTGAGCGGATCTAGATAGGTTGGGAAGACGTTCAGGATTGATAATCCAACCGACATCTGGACCCTGGTTTCCGCTTCTTGGTTTGCGCACGCGCAAGCCCCATTGATCTCTTCACCAATTTGTGAAAAGGAATTAACGAAATAAATGCCTTATTAATTTCCTTGCCTAATTAATCGCCCGTGAATCCAGTGTTCTGAACGGTTGACGAACGCCAATTATCCCACGACTTTGAAGAATTCATTGAATGTTCGCATTAAGTCGGCTTAAATCTTCGCTATTCTCTCAGAATAATGAGGCGTTCTCCCATAGATTCCATCGCGCAAATAATCCCTCGTGCTATTATCCCGTTCCCATAAAAAGGGATTAGACCCATTAACGGTGACGTGCTGGCTAACCGTATATTGAGCGCCTTGTTATTTCAATTAAACCGCATTAATTTCGTTTCATTGCCACTTTTTTTTTTGTTTCTTTTTAGGTAAGTTGACAACATTTTTCTAACGACATTAGCACCTGCAGACGCTGGACGAGAAACACTTCGTGAGTAGCTGATAACGTTCCAAAATCAATAACGCTCAATAGTTTTCAGCGAAGTTTTGAGGAGGTACCAAAACTGTCAAATTCCTGAGCGACTTTGTATGTTAGTTTCAACGTTCAGTTTGCGATGCCTGCTAGATATTCACGTTCTAGAAGTGCTTCGTTCCAAAAAATTGTTCTACGTGAAAACTGACAGTCAACCACATGTTTCTATTGCTCAGATGCTGCAATTGGATTATTGGTCAGTTTATAACCAGTATAATATGATGGTTTGTAGACTCGCCATGGGTGCTATAGCCTCGTTCTAAAGTTCATCACGTTTTGTTTGTTATAACTTAGGTGCCAAAATGGGAAACTATTTTACATGTACATGTAGGTATCCACGTTCTGAAGTTCTTACCTCTCAGAAAAGGCTTTCTTTAAGAAAACTGACCATCGACCCCGTGTTGGTTGATGAAATATTTCAAACATTTGCATTGTCATGGTGCACAAATTCCTAATGGCTGCTAGAAAACACGTTCCAAAAATTTGCTGATTTTCCAATTGAAGGCATCTCTGTGATGACTGTTCAAACTCTGCTGGTAGGTGACTGATGTTCATCATATGACATTGCACCTGACAACAGACTGACATATTTCAATTGAAACCATGCTGACATGATATTTCAATTGTCATCAACCTGGCATGGTATTGCCACTGATATCAAACTAGCATGATATTTCCACTGACTTGATGTGACATCAGACTGAAATATTTCAGCTGACATCAGACTTGCATGATATTTCCGCTGACTTCGTGTGACATCAGACTGACATATTTCAACTGGCATTAGACTGACAATATTTCCACTGACATCAGATTACATGTAGCATGATATTTCCCCTGCAATGAATTACGTGCCATCAAATTGACGCGATATCTCAATTGAAATCATACCGACATAGATACTTAAATTGACATCAACCTGACATGATATTGCCACTAACATCAACCTGACATGATATTGCCACTAACACGAGATTATCATGATATTGCCACTAACACGAGATTATCATGATATTGCCACTAACACGAGATTATCATGATATTGCCACTGACACGAGTGTGACATCAGACATACATATTTCAGCTGACATCAGGCTACCATGATATTTCATCTGACTTGATATGACAGTAGACTGACATATTTCAACTAACATCAGACTGAAACTATTTCCAGTGACGTCTGTCTAGCTTGATGTTTCCACTACCATGATGTACGTAACATCTGACTGACATGATATTTCCGCTGACATCAGACTGACAAGACATTTCAAATGACATCAGATATACTGCATTTGCATTGATCGAGTGATGCAAATTTGAACAAGAACGGTTTCAAGACGCCAGCAACTCTCCAACATTCCAAATGACTTGGCTGATGGCGCTACCAAAGTTCCAACGTTCTAAATGACTCAGCTGTAGTACGCATTCCAAAAACGATTAATTATGCGTTCAAAAGCGCTCTGGCTTGGGGGCGTTCACACGTGACTTAACTTGTCACTCACCAGAGGCTCTACGTAGCGCTAAACGACTCTGGATCGAGATCCAAGTGATGAAAAAAGACGAAACGGAAAAAAGTGACAAAATTATGAAGATGTCACATCCGGCGGCTGACGCTCGTGCGCGTGACACACGTCAACACGTTCCACTCTTGACATTATCACTCTCGAAGCGTTCGGAAACTTTGTCGTCGCTATTTAATTAAAAGTACCGTGTTATTTCCTGACTTGTCATCGTCAACGTGCATTGATAAAATGCGTTTTTCATCCCCCAGAGGGCGCACGTGTTACGCCATTTTTGCGAACCAAGAACATTTGACGTACTGTGGCGATTTCCAGAAATTCCTAACTTTTTTAGGAATTACATGTACCATGAAGTATTGCATTGTCTGGAAAAGTCATTATGTTTTAGCTGCTGTTCCTATTATTTTTTCGCCTTTTTGGAAGTTTGGATGCGGGTGTAATTCAATAAAGCTTCCAAGATATTGAGTTCAGATAAAATATAAAGCCAGCAAAAAACTGAACGATTTTTTCACAACCCAAATTACTTACACCGCCTTTCCATAATGGTTGTTTTTTCCGTTTTTCCAAAAAAAAAACGACCACAAAAACTTGGATGGTTCAATCGAACACAGGCGAGTCAGGCAGAACTGTTGTTTTAATTTTTTTTAGATATCGGAATTAGTCGCATTTCTTATTCGATAATTATTTAATGACAGGGGAAAGAGTTGCTGATTTAGGGTTTTTTCAGACTTAAGTGCTCTGAAGGTTTTTGAGTCCATTATCCAGACTGAATTTACATAATTTCTATTATTGAGATGAACTTGTAGAGCAATTGGGTCGCTTTTTTATGAAAAACGTCTCATAGCCTGCAAAGTAAGATGCATGTTCGAGTTCCTATCAACAAACATTTCCACTTAATGGAATTAATAATGCAATAATAATGCTGGGAGGGCATCTTTTCAAGCTGGCACGCCATCTTGTTCTTGGTCCTATTGCATTTATTGTAAATTGCATAACATTAATGTGCTTTGTGAGGGCCGTATATACATGCATATGCAGTTCTTTCCAACCGTGCACAATTTGTTGCACGCACGTGCTACGGTTTATCATTTCAAATGCAAGGTAAATAAAAATTATGTAAATGAAACACATTTACTCAAATGTTGAACTGCACAACGACCTCGTTTTCCTTTAAAATTATCACATTTGAAAGTAACTCTTCAAGGGGAACAGATGATCTTCCAAGCGCTTTTAGTACAGCAATGTAAAAATACATGTATGCTTTTCATGAATATTTAATTTTAAATGCCTAAATATTTTATGCATTTACAAAATATGCATTTTATAGATACGACAGTCAGCCTTGAAATGTGTATTGCACATGAATAACGTAATGAAAATAATGTAGATTATTCTGCGGATATACTACCGTATTGTCCCTGTTCCAAATATGCGCAAAATATTTTATTTCAACCCAACTTGTCCCACAAACCAGAATGACAATTGTACAACCTGTCGACATGTATTTGTTTTTCTTTTTGGTTTGTTAATGCCAAAACTTAAACCTTTTATAAACTAACCTAAACGTCATTTATTTTGCCTGCCAAGACCACAGGCAATCACTGCCAGGCTGCGAGCAGTTAGGATAAGCCCACTTTCTTAGTGGCTATGCTTGAGTATGGCAGTCGCAGGGAATATAACGTAGTATAATGCTGTCTGGCAAATCAGAATCCTTTACGAAAATTTTAGGTATAACTTTGGTTAATTTCTAGTAACCAGTAGGTATCAAGGTATTTTTATGGTGTATTATTGGTATGCACGATTTGGAACCTTAGAAAAGATACCTACGATGGTTTCTTTAAGGTTTCATTATTGATTGTTGAAAGGTTTCCTCTATATCCAATGTATTACATAGGTTTCCAAAATGTTGTACACTGTAAACCTAGGATAGGTATACTTTGCATCCGATCAGACTTATTTGATACTTGTTGAAACATTTCTGATACCAAAAAATACAAATAAATTGAAGCCTACTTACTAGCAACTTTAAAAATACATGTCAAATTTTTGTAAGGGATGACACTTGTTCTATCTATCGAAATTTGTTTTTCTTTTTTGGCTTTTAATGCCAAAATCTAAACCTTTTATAAAGTAATCTAAAACTGTCGTTGATTTTCCCTGTCCTGACCGCAGGCAATCACTGCCAGCCTGCGAGCAGTTAGGAGAAGCCCACTTTCTCAGTGGCTATGCTGAGCAGGGCAGCAGCAGGGAATGAACCGTAGTACGACCGTTTCTAAAACTGCATCTCAGTAATTCTTGACCAAATTGTTGGCCAAATTGAAGTTTATGCCAGTGAAACCTGTTGAACATTTTCAACTGTCGTTTAGATGGCCACTTTCGCTATTTCTTTGGAAGTTTCCAGCTTCAGCTACCTTTTGGTCAGTTATCTCAGGGCTGCTGTATTTTCTACTCTGTTCAAAATCATTCCTTTTAAGATGCTTGCTCACTCCAGTTGAGATCGGATGGCCAGCTTCAGCGGAAGTGCGCCATGCGTCAATATGGCCAAAAAGCATCTGCCACTTCAGCGCTTCCGGTATGTTGCCTAATGGACGCTCAGGCTCTGAAGCGGACGCTGCCTAGGACCTGGTATTCTTATTGCACCAATGATTGTCCGCATTCTTTGTGCTCGAATACTGTCCAGAACCACCTGGCTAGCTGTGAGTGGTATGTGTGCAGAAAACACGTTTCACACCCTATAAACTTCACTGGCAGTTGCCAGTTTGACCTTTTTATAACCAGCCTTTTGGAATGTAGATCAAGCGGAAATATGCATCCAAATGCGATGGGCCGAACACTGATACGATGGCATCATTTCTCACATCAGATCCCATCCATGGATATTGCGCAACCATGTTGAAAATGTGAGGCATTATTTATCCTGGTGCCATTTTTTTACAGAATACAAATTCTTGTGTGCTTGCTGCATGGTTCCCCCAGACCTGGAAAACCTAAAAAATCAGTGAATTTGCAAAAGCCTAGAAAAATCTTTTTCTAAAAGTAAATCAATTCTCCCTGAGTTTTCCAGGACTTTTCAATTTCCCTGCATTTTTTAATGTAAATGCAACAGGCCTTTCAAATTTCGCTGAAATTGTAAAATAACACATTATACATAATGTGTGATTGATTTGACGAATTTTCTTGACTTTTTCAATGTAAGTAAATTTTTAATAAGTGTTTTCAATGCCTTTTCAATTTTCCTGATTTTTTCAGGTTTCCCAAGTCAGGGGAAACCATGAGTCAAACTCATCTTAGAAAACCTGGTCTGTAAAAAAATGTTGCCAGGTTAAACAATGCCCCATATTTTCAACATGGTTGCGCGAACGGTTAACACCAAAATTAAAATGCGGAAGAAATTCACGATCAATTATTAATTTAAAGAAAAAATAATCAAAATTTGCTGTTCCCTTGGCATACATAGTATTTTTGTATTTTTAGTGGTCAGATAATATTTTTTAAATGTAATATGCTCATCGATACATTTACATATTAAAGCATTTGTGCAAAAAAATGCAAAAAAGTAACAATATATTGTAACGGCAAGCATCATGCACAATTGCTGACAAGTTTACACATTTGTTGACAACTTGCACCTTATCCTTCGACTTCTGTGGGCAATGTGGCTATACAGAAGAACCTGGTCAATATAAGTAGGTTGTAAATATGTGGAACAACGCTTGAACTGACACAGGATTTTGAATTCCGTGAACTGAATGTGCTTTCTTTTGACTGTAATCATTCATCGTTCATGAATGATCTTATTAAAATGTTCATAATACAGTACCAGCATTGTTAATGTGCTGCAAATTTATCCATCAATTACACGTACTGTACCGGTACAGTAAGGGTACTGAAGGTGTTCAAAATGAACTCTAGAACATGTACCAGTTGCTGTTCAGGGGTGTACAGTATAAGTTTTGCAAGCAATCAGTCAATTTAATCCTTCATCACTTTACATGTTGAGACCATGCTGGTCAACATGCAGAGAGTAAATACCTATTGTGTGGCCTAGTCCGAGTGGTCATCATACAACAAACGATGTACAGGTGGTCAACATGTAGAGGGCACCTTCCATTGAGTTAAGCTTAATGTGGTGACCGTCTGATCAGTTAAAATATGGTCAACATGGGGAAGTGTTCAACTTGGAGAGGTGGTCAACTTTGGAGGTTCCACCGTATATCAATCCACAGCATTTCACCCAGTTAAAGGGTGATTTCCAGTCTTTAATTTCTCATTTTTGAGCTCCCTGTAACTCCATCAAACCCCAGCCTTTTGTTGTGGCTTTCTGGTTGCTGGGAACCCCGTGGCCAGCGGAAAATTATGATAAATTAAGGAGCGGTTGGGCGAAATAGACGAAGATTGCCTGCCCACACCGGAAGTGGATGGTTGGGCTGTGAGACCTTTCAGCCTAAGTGTGCTGGCGAGGTCCTTAATGGCAATTGCGATGGCCTTGCCACCAAAGTCATATTTCAGCCATTCTCTGTGGGGCTGCATTTGGTCAGCAATGCAAACAATTGGACCTTTTTTTGGAAGAAATTAGTCGTTGCGTGTTTGCTCTTGCGGAAAAGTCGCGAATGCAAAATCGATAGGCAGTTGTTGACAAGACAACAAAGCGCTGGATGTCGCAAACACGTCTGAAGGGTCTTGTTTCAGTTGTTTGTGTCCTGCTTTCCTCGACCTGGATGAGAAATGAGCGTCCCTTTGCCCCTTCATTTGTCCACCTTAGTGTCACTTGTTCACTTACCTTGGCAGTTCTTGCAGTGGAATGCCACTTGTCCTCCAACGTGAAGTTGGGCTTTCTTGAATTGCATGCGCACTGTTTTTGCTTCCTGACAGCAGTCCAAGCACCAAGGGCAGTTGGGTACAACACATGTTTGAAATACCATTTTTAAGTTCCTCGATTTTCGAAACTAACCCATGCACAGTGCGGTATTTGGTATCAAAATCTGGCCAAAACATTCCTTAACTAATATTAACGCAAAATAATACCTTCTTAGTAAGTTTTCGGATTTTTATGTTGGTTTATTAAAAACAACACCAGCATAGGTGTTTGTTAGGTGCTCTGGCCGCTTCCTCTGCATCTTGTCCAATGGGCATTATGACATGTTGACTGTCATTTGGTGCTATCCAAAACCTAATTTTTTGTCAAGTATTTTCTCCGCAGTATCAAAAGATAATTTGAAGGTATTGACTGTACAGGTGTCAGATAGACAACAGCTTCACATGATCTTCACTTTATGTTCAGAAACTACTAAATTTAAGAAATTCGTACAAATTGTTCGAAATAAAAAGAACAGGGGTGTGTTTTGGGAAGATCTTATTCTTGATATAGTTTCTGGTTGACCTAAGATCTTAGCTAATACTTTCATTTTTTTGCTGTGCAAAAGTGTGCACATTAACTAAAACCTTAATGTTTGAAATACATGTACTTGTATGTCATATTAAATGAATGCATTAAGATAATAAATATACAACTGACATATACAATACGTCATAGAAGGGTCAGAATCTATCATAAATATTAATATTTCACAGCTTATAACTCATTGTTATCGCAAATACAAAGTATTCACGATGGCAAACTAAAAGCAATCATAGGTCAATGTTTACAAATTTCAACTTTTGACTGCTGTCATGGTTAGCAACTAGGTTACTTCTCAAACCCGGAATATAAGTATGATGGTATCACTATCTAACTTCTCGAAAACACAAACAAAATAGTCAAAAAACGGAAATTTTCATTTTTGACTTTTGGTCAGCTTTTTGTGCCAAATACCACACTGTGCGATGGGCTTTTGGCTGTTACTGTTGCTTTTGCAAGAATCTGCCGGCGGAGACGGTCAGTTGGACACCTTGGAAGCCTGGTCCGGCTCCAAGAATTTAATAAGAAAACCATGACGCAGTGTACACAATTCTTACAGAGCAATCCGCCATTTTTCCCTTGGGCTTGGTAATTAGCATGGCTGCTAATGGATGCCAGATGCTGGAGCTGGCTAATTTATTTAACGACATTTTTTGTTTAACGAACATAGGAGACACAGATAAATCAAGCCCACCCCATGAACCCTCCCAAAACCAGACGCTGTGAAGCTAAGTTCCGCTAGGGGGCAGCACCGCGGTGCATGGGATATTCGCACCAGCTGTTGGGTGGGCGGACCTTCCCAATGAAAATCTTTTTTCGATTCTGGAAAAGAGCAGTCATCCATCTCAGCTGTTGACAATATCACCAACGAGTAAAAAAGAATGCCAGCAGAATTAAATTGTCAAGGACTTCCTCTGCCGTGGTGCCAAAAAACGCTACATTTGTGACGATGTCGAGTAAGACGAGCAGGCGCGTTTTCTTGGCGGTTCTCGCTTGTCCTCTTAAACTGCCATCATAAGATGGGAGATAAACACTACAGAAAGCTCAAATCTCTTCTTGGTACTCATTTTTTGTCGTTTTTTTGTCCCCAGCCTGCTACTGTTTTTACAGTGGCACCGTCATCTGGTGGCGAATTTTGCCAACACTTCTAGCCTGACTTCTGTAACTGTTGAAGAACTGTTTCCTAAATGTATCTCATTACCATCGTGTTAGTTTTCTTGCAAAGCCTAGCCATCCTCACTTGTTCACTTTAGCAGTTGTTCACTGCAATGTTTTACGAAAATGGTAATGATGCTAGCAACATGTCGCAAAATGGCGTCTGTTTCTGTATTGGTTAGCATTGGTGATTTATGTGACAAATTAGCATGAGGACATCATACAGTACATGCAAATGCAATCACAATGCATGTCACAAAATGGAGCCTGTTTCTATTGGTTTGCATTTTCTTTGTAATAAATTAGCCTGAAATGGGCGAAATGGTAGCGTGATAGTAACAACATGTCACAAAATGGCGCCTGTTTCTATTGGTTGCATTGGCTGTGTACCAAATTAGCATGAGTAGACCACGTACATTACATGTAAAGGCAATCACTACAACCTTTGCTTAGGTTCACAGTCAGGATATATTGCATAGGTTTTCCAAAGGGGCGTTCTGGGAAATTTACAAAATATCTTAACATTCATGTCGTAATTTGCATTTAGATCTTATCGTTGTTCAGGGTTTAAGTAATTCCAGCATAATTAATGATTATCTGGCTTAGTTTTTTTGTTTGGTTGCCATAATTTATTCTCCATTGTCACCGTTATGTTGACAATGACCACCTTTGGCAAACTCCAATTGGGTCGCTTGCCATCTTTTCTTCTCAAATTGCGTTAATCCTGATTAATTAAGTCACTCGGGACTTACGGGTTTAATTAAAAGATGCTTAAAACGCCGTTTAGAGCCGATCTTCGCGAATTTAGCAAACACGAAAATTAGGTTGCTGGAAAATTAGATTTCTCAGCTGCTAGCTCGAGCCATTAGTCATTAGCCAATTTGAAATTCATACCAAGTTTATTGGCAATTAAGTTTGCCTAATTAACGCTTTTTTAAAAATGATTCCATATTTTACTAATGTGCATAAAACAGATGCGTTTTGATAGCATCAGATTTTATCGTCAGTTGTGGAAGAAATTGAGGAAAGAATTCATAGTTGATAATTTTTTGCGAGTACCGGAAATATGTTTATAGGTGCATTTTGGTGAAAAGCTATTTCTATAATGTAATCCGAGCAGAAAAACGTGGGATTTTCTTTATACATTTTTGCTAAAAGAAAAACCGACGTGTTTATTTTACCGCAAAAAAACGATAAATAAACAAATAAACGAATCGCTCTAATGCAGCCAAAAGAAGCTTTGTTTGTTTACTGGAAAGATAAATAATTACGGAATATAGAAAATAGATATGAGACTTACATGTAATAGCATGGCTTCTACAAAATGTAAGCAGAAATGAGGAAACTATGGAATTGTTTGCACAACCTATTTTAGCCCCAGTTATTGGAATATGATGCTTATTAGAAATTAGCATTTTTGTACCATCTTTTTTTCGGAATTTCTGGCTATTTTCATAGGAAATTAATATTGATATGAGCGAGATTGACATGTAGCTGTTCCTTTTCTTTTATTGTTATATTGACGGTAAACAAATACGCTGGATATTAACAGAAACTGAAGTATCAGGCCTTATTCTTGTCTTTCCTTAATTTGGGTTTCTGTTGTTACCCTGTGGAAAAACTGATTGCAAAATGATGACATTTATTTCAATAATAACTAGTCTGCAACTGGTTTGTTGCATTCTCTTTGCAGTTCTGGTTGCAAAATGTGATGGCGTACTGTAGTTCTTCCTTGCTGAAGGTTGAAAAACTGCTGGTAAATTAACTATAACTGTAAGTTAATTTCAACCAGATGTGCAACTAGTTTGGTTGATACATGCTAGAGTTCTAGTTTCATTCAGTTCTGGTTCCATGAAGGGATAACTGTTTTCAGTTCTGATTACATGAAGGGGATAACTGGGTTCAGTTCTGTTTAAAGAAATTCGAGGAACTGATGGTAATTACTTACAACAGCTATAGTCAATTTCAACCTAATTTGCAACTAGTTTGGTTGCATAATGGCTGTATTTCTGCTTTTCTAAGGATATGATACTGGTTTCAATTAGTTGCAACATGGTATTAGTTGGTTGCCGTACTGTTTGGAAGAATGTTGAAGAACTGATGGTAAATTATTACAACAGCTAGTTGATTTAAACCAAATTTGCATTTAATTTGGTTGCATAATGGCTGCATTTCTGATCTCGCTAAGATGATACTGGTTTATTTTAAGTTGTAGTTGCAAGAAGGGGATAACACCTTTCAATTATTGTGCAAGATGGTCAGAGAGCTGATGGTAAATTGGCTACCGCTAGTTAATTTCTACCAAATATGCACCCAAAGAAATGGTTGCGGTACCGTTGAAAAAACGTATGGCGAGCTATAGTTACTACTGCTACTTAATTGCAAACAGATAAGAAGACACCACTGTTGTATAACTGTTATCTCCTAAAGGATTTTCAACAGTCAATTACGGACTTTGGCAATCATTACTAAAGTAATATAGCAGATTTCGCTTTGTTTTTTGCAATTGTTTGTTACTTTCACGTCCTCATTTTTATAATTGTTTTTTAAAACTTGAATCGATTACCATCGCACAGGCTTAAAAATTGAAGTTTCTTCAAATATATAATGATGAAAATCATCAATGTATTTTTTGTAAATGATGTCCCAATTTGAAATAAAAGGAAATCTTGAAAGTTCAATTGAAAAGGCACTCAAAAGAGTTGTTGAGTTGCTGAGTCTCAAAGTTTCTGAGTTTCAAAATTCGTAAATTTTGTTCCAGAAATGACTTCTCATAATTCAGAGAGTCCAATACTAGTTGACCACTTTGCAAGCAGCTTACTATCAGAACTTGATTGCTGACTGGTTGCAATTACACAACCATGGTCAAGAGTAACCACCAGTTTTTCAGTTCACAATTGGTATACAATCTGTTTTCCTAAGAAACCAAAAGTTTTGCAATGTTTGGGTTATATTCCTAGAAATTTCGAAACGAGCTTGTTGTGCCTGGCTGTTCTGTTGTTTACCCAGAATTCCCACCGCAGGGCTGAGCGGTGCTCCGCTTAATTAATCCCACTGGCTTCCTCCGATATCCTAATGTAATGCCGGCAAATTAGCGACCGCCGATGCGAAATTTTAATTAGGGGCCTCGATGCATCCACTTAATGAGGGGGAAAAACGGCGAACGATCGACATATCAATTCTGGTCGCACTTGCGGAAAACACGATTCTGGCGCAATGAGGATTAATTATCGGAAAGGCAAACTCAGCGCCATGGGGGGAAACTTGCATCCTCTAGGTGGCGCGACTCGACTTTCAAAATTCCCGCCCAAAATACGCTTGTTGGAATGTTAATGATGACATCATGTCTGTAGAATCGTTGTGATAAGCAACATTGATGCCATTTATGCCAAATTTTAGGTCTACTATCCACTTTAAGGCATGGTTAAAGACCTGTTCTCACCACTTAATGCGCCTGCGCAGTAACGAGGTGAACTTAAGTACAGTAGAATCTCAAAAGTTGACTATCCAGCTTTGTTGACCACATTATAACTGTCCGGACGGTCACCATATTAACCCAATGGATGGTGACCTTGACATGTTGACCACCTGTACCTCTGTATGTTGTATGTTAACCACTTGGACTTTGACACACAATAGAAATTTACTCTCTGTTTGTGGACCAGCATGGCCTCAACATGTATTATCATGGTTGATTAAATGTATTGGCTGCTTACAAAATTTATATTGTGCACCCCTGAACGGTAACTGTCTCTGTGGAGGTAGAAGAGTTCATTTTGGACTTTTTGGACAGCGGGCTTGGGAGAAAGTTTTGGAAATTTCCTGTTTAATTGAAATCTCAAAAATGCGACTTTTCAGTGTTTGAATCAAAGATTTGTGCTGTTTATTACCACAACATGTACAATAAGATAATTGTCTAGATACATGTATGGCTTTCAAATCTTACAGAATGAAATTTCCAAGTACACTGTTCAAACACTGTACATTAGTGTTTCTGGATTAAAATTCCAGTACTACTGACTGTATGTATAATTGCTGGATAAATTTGCAGTACATTAGCAATACTGGTACCGTATTATGAATATTTTAATAACATTATTCATGAATGATGAATGATTACTGTAAAATGTAAGAACATGCAGTACGTGCAGTTCACGGAATAACAATCCTGTGTCAGTACAAGCCTTGTTACATATGTTGACCATGTTTAGGTTATTAGATGTAATTGTTTTTGCTATCTCTTAATTCAATTGTAAGGTATACGTGGGCTATTCACCCTTTCTAAGAATTTGATAAATGTATCATGGTTTATGTTTAATATGGGGTGAACAAATTTTGGATCTCCTTTACATACTAAACCATATGTCATATACAATTTTTCAGTTGAATCGATGTTACCCATGCGAAGGAAACAAATTATTTAAATGCATGCAGTCAATAACTCTAAGGCAATTTCTCAAGCGAAGCTTCCCTGCTGCTTTCCAAAACTAATACTTGCTAGCGACGTTTATGCAATACACGTACTTTGATATTCTCATGGCTCTTTTGTCATTTAAAAGTATAGAGTATCTTTTAAATGCTTATGTCCTCCTATGAGTAATCTTTCTGAAGACAATTCCGTTGTGCATTGTATTCTTCAGGGTCATCAGCTACGATAAAAGCCCAAAATTTCCATTTGAAGCATCAGTAATTTAAGGATTATTGATCGAGCGTCATCGATATCTGTAATCAATATTTTTTTTAAATAGGGGGCTGCAAACCCCTTCACATTAAGCTGCGACTTTACACCGTCAAAGTCAAATATTTCGATCAACTGTCCTGGATGGAATGGTTGTTCTATTACACTGTCCATGATGGCATGCGTTCTATATTACACTGTCCAGAATATAACTCCAGGTTGTAACTCCAAATGTTTTCTATTGCACTGTCCAGGAAGGAATGCTTTTTCTAATACACTGTCCAGGACAGAACGATTTATTTTTACACTGTCCATGATTGCATGCGTTTTCTATTAAACTGTCCAGGATGGATCTGTTTTTCTATTACACTGTCCAGATATCAACGATTTTCTATTGCTGTCCAGGAAGGAACGCTTTTTCTATTACTGTCCATGATTGAACGCTTTTTCTATTACACTGTCCGGGATAAAACGCTTTTTCTATTTCACTGTCCAGGATGGAACGCTTTTTCTATTACTCGGTCCAGTATGGAACGCTTTTTCTATTACTCTGTCCATGATTGAACGCTTTTTCTATTACACTGTCCGGGATAAAACGCTTTTTCTATTTCACTGTCCAGTATGGAACGCTTTTTCTATTACTCGGTCCAGTATGGAACGCTTTTTCTATTACTCTGTCCAGGATGGAACGCTTTTTCTATTACTCTGTCCAGGATGGAACGCTTTTTCTATTACTCTGTCCAGGAAGGATAGGATTTTCGCTTGTTTGCGCAGGACGGAATTTGTATTATTTCGGAGCTAATTGCACTACCCTCAGTATCTGTGGCGTATCTCAAAATAATGACTCAAAATTAATAGGCACATCATTACGTGTTGCTTTAATCGAATACAGTATACAGTAAGCTTATATACATGTAGTGTAAATGCATTATTAACTAAATGACTGTTTCCAAATTGATCATTTTCCTAAAATTAGATAATGGGGCAATGAAGTGATCCTAAAAGCTGAAAGGCTTGAACAAACTGTTACCTTGGAAAGCGATTTCGGGAAACAAGGTGTTGGCAATTTTCCCCACGTGTCGGTATTACCCCGAAATTACCGAGCTATATATTCATTAAGGTTTTATTGGAATAAGCTCTATTACCGCCATTTTCACCCCTTCTATCGCCTCCCACTCGCACCTTACTGCCTTATTTAAAATGTAAACTGATATTTCGTGTGCAGTAATGATAAAGTCATTCCCTCGTAGCTGCTTTAATGTCCCATGCAGAAAAACAGCAGAACTAAGGCTGCACCCTAGGTGTGCTTTCCAGCGCTCGCACCCTCAAATTTAATAGAACTTCATCAAACCAAATCCGAACTCTTCACTCGTGGATTTGCATGCAAAGTTGCGTTTTTACGAATTCAGGGAAGCCTCTCCCTTTATTGATTGTAACTTATAGGCCCTCGTTCAGGTTTTACCTTCTGCATTTGCCTAGCAGTTTCATCCTGAATGGGAAATCAGATATCGAGCCGAGGTGCCGAAGTTGTATTGGTGGAAAGCAGGAAACAAGCAAAAGCTTAAATGGGAAATTTGCACGCGTGCAGCCAAGCCTATTACACGAAATTGACAAGTTTTGCTAGATAACCTCTTAATTGGCAAGTCTCACAAAGTTGCCTTGAAATATGAAATTCCATAAGTGTCAGAGACCTTGAAATCTGTAATTGTTAGCTGTATCACTTACGAATTAGTGTTTAAAAAGTGGACTGGTTGATTAATTTGCATATTTTGTGAAGGATCAGATGAAAGTTTCCAATTAAGTACTTCAATTAAGTCCCAATTGCTTTTTTTTGCCAAAAGGCTTGTAAGCTGGCAGTGATTGCCTGGAGGTTAGGGGCTGCTAAAGTAAGCATGTTATTGTTAGATTATGTTAGTCATTCCTATAAGGTAAGACCTTATTTCTGACTTTCGACACTTCTTAACTCTTTTGAATAATAAGAGTTGATATTATGACAGGATTGCCACTGACCTGCAACGTCAGGAAATGTCAGGAAATTCTGGCATTTTGGAATGAAGTCAGGCAAAGTCAGACACAATGTGAAGGTAGTGTGAAACATACAGTCCATTTTTATACAGTATTCAAATCTGTCGCTTACCTACCAGTCCTGGATGCTATGATAGAGCATTTATTAAAGAGTGGACAGACTTTATGGTGTGTTATACACAAAAGAACCATTTTAGGTCATGCAAAGTCAGTAAATGATGTTGAATTCATCAGGCAAAGTCGGGCAAAGTGGAAATGGTGGGAACCCTGGATATAAAACGTCAATTTTGCTTCTAGAAGAGACTGTACTAAACATAATTCCCCCAGACCTGAAAATCCTGTAATGTAAAGAATGTTGGAAAAGCCTGGAAATGTCAGAAATTCATCAAATCAATGATACGTTTTACCGTACATACTGCAGCTAGTTTATTTTTTAACACAAAAATAGAGATGCCAAGCAATTCTGTGGAAATGTGTTCAATCGTCTCTTTATATAATCAATAAATAACGCATTCCTTATATTGGCATATGATATATTTTTGCAATTTCACTGGTCAGGTTGGTCAGGGACATTTTTTTTAAACCTGGAAAAGCCAGGGAAGTTGAAACTTGCCTCTGAGTGGAAACTCTGCTTAAGTTGAACCGTTTCTGCATTTGGGAATTTTGTACTGCTGATATCTATAGCATAAAAGGTACTATGTTATAAGTGTTACTATTGTATGTTCCTGAGTGACTACAGTGTATCTTAGAGTTACTGAGTTGCTATTTGATAGATATAGTACATGTGCATGCTGTGTCGAAGTGAGTTGTAACTCTCGAAGGTTACTCTCTAGTGGACACCGTTCACATCAAGCCTTTGTGAATATTTTTACCGAGGTTTTCTTGAGTGTAGCTTGTGCACTCTGATCTCAAACGTACACAACCTTAAGCTTAGTTAAGGGCATGCAGTTTAAATAATTACCTCGTTGGCGTGCCTTTCAACCTGCAATTTGTATGAAATTGGCACATTTTCAGGAAGACTCATTAAATTACTCCAAAATGCATCGCGAATGGCTCTGGCTGAATAGGACAGTCATCACATTGCAAATCAGTGTTTGGTATTCATGACTCATCTGCATTTCTGTTCCAAATTCAGCATTTTGGCGTCAATGGACGCTCGTTTTCGTTATTAATCACGCGTTATATCGCTCGAATGCCAGGTGTTTAGCATAATTAATTTAATTCCGAACAATACATGGCCACGGAGGCAACGTGTGGATTCCGCCCTTTGTCATCAGGAATAATGATGGCCTGCGTGGGTGGCCTGGAGCAGCCCAAGGGTATTATTAGCCCATCACCCATTTCAATGGAAGTTCAAAATCCATGATGGACAGCGCAGGTATTGGGGACTGGTTTTTCTAAACTTTGAACACTAGCGATGCCTTCATGCAGCAGCAAATTGGTTTACTGCTCATCAGAACCTGTCACCTATTTTTGATGAAGTCATGGCGACCCGGGAGCTCTGTTTCCTATTAAAAATGAATAATTATCGATCCAGTTGCCAATTAAATTATTAAAGCGAAGCGTCAGTTCAGTTCGCCTTTTGATAACCAGCAAGAGGTGCTTTCTGCTTTTCCAAATGCTTCGTTTTTGAAAGAAACATGAATAAGTAAAGGCAAATGATAGTTGACAACTATCCCCAGTCAACCTGACAGATATGAAGGTACATGGCGAACTCTAGTATTTTGAAGGATTTTTTTCAAGTCTGTGGATTCAGGTTAGCTTTTTGAGTCCATGGATGGCAGAATTTGAGTAAGAAACAAGGATGAAATTCACGAATTTGTGTAAAAATCTGGAGCCAAAGACGAGAATTTTGAAACCATGGGCGACTTTCTGCCCAAGAAACGAGGCTGCAATTATTGAGAGCCATTGCCGGCGCCGGTGGTCGAGTGGTGGCGCACTGGCCTCTCGACCAAAGGGTTCCGGGTTCGCATCCTCGGCGGGAAAATTTTGGGCAGGCGATTTTTCCTGTGTGGCGGCTCTTTCGGATGAGAGTTTTAACCGAGTTGGTTTCAATTTGAAACAGTTGGAATGTCGGTTTCAATTTGAAACATTTGGAAAGTCGGTTTCAATTTGAAACATTTGGAAAGTCGGTTTCAATTTGAAACATTTGGAAAGTCGGTTTCAATTTGAAACATTTGGAAAGTCGGTTTCAATTTGAAACAT
>JAQGAF010001513.1:0-30179 GCA_034687865.1 Kryphioiulus occultus
CAATTTGACAATGATGTCTTGGTGGTACCCACCGAATCTTTATTTGGGTTAATGGATTACACCCCCCTACCACATGGTATTAAATTACTGGCAGTTGGGTACTGAGTTGAGTTGAATTGAATTGAACTGCATATTTTAGATTTATCTGCGAATTTTTGTTGATTTCAAATGTTATTATTGTAGGAGAAGCTTGTACATTTTTATGGGTATCCCATCGAAACCCATACAGTTATTACAGAGGACAACTGCATCCTTACACTGCACAGGATTCCTGGGAACAAAACCCATGGGTACGACCCAAATCTGCTACCAATTTTAATTGTTCATGGTGCATTTGGTTTTGACGAAGTTTGGCTCTCGAACACTCCAGAGAACTGTTTTCGTAAGTCATTTACAATTCAGTTGTAATTTATTATATAGGGTGAGGCAATAAGATGTTAACAAAAATATGTTAACACTGTATTTAGTCTCCCATACAGTGTTAACATCATTCAAAGGTTGTTTCTTAGTGATGTAATGAATCAATTAAAAATTAATTCATTTGAAAATTCACAACCATTTAAATTATCCAATTTTCCAAGCTAAAGTTAACATAACATCAAAGTTCTAATAGTTTTCGAAAAGTATTGATTGTTGGGGATATGTTTACCTTGCAAGTGAATATGAAGTGCCATATCTCAAATTTCGATTTCAAATGAAATCTTTAGTCAAACGTTTTCACAAAAAATGGGCTCCTATTGCTAGTGTCCTGTGAAACGCATTTATTGTTTAACAATGAGAATAAATAATATTGTAAGCCATGAATTTTCATTGATTTTCGAAATTTCAATGTTTTAGCTATTTTGCTTGCCAAGGCTGGATTTGATGTTTGGCTAGGTAACCACAGAGGCTCAAAATATAGTCGACGTCATGTGATCTTTCCTCCTGGTAGTCCCCAGTATTGGGAATTTAGGTAACTTTAATAACTTGACTAAATGATTGCTAATTTTGCACCCTAAATGCATTTGCATATTGAGTAACTCTTACAAATTTCACAATGGTCAATTTTGTCATCATAATGAAAAATGTTTTCCGCTTAGTTGGGATCAGATTGCAACATTTGATTTGGCTGCAAATATTGACTACATACTGAGAGTAACCAAACATGTGAAATTATTTTACTCTGGTCATTCAATGGGTGGTGGAATTCCCTTTGCGTTATGTGCTGAAAGACCAGAATATATGGTCAAGGTAAAGTTCCCGCTTTGATTGAACCTGTCTTAGCCAATCACTGGTGCATGATTTTCATGGCAATATTTTCGGTTTTGCTGTTTTAATAAAATCACTATTGAGTATGGAAATACATTGTATACTGTATTATACTGTACTGTATACTATACCGTATTGTCAAGAATCAATAATTCGTGTGCAATAAAGCACTTATATTGATATTTATTTAATTTATTTTAGATAAAAGCAATTTTTGCATTAGCTCCCATGGGAAATATGGCCAACGCTTCAGACAGAGTAACAGTTTTGGCAAAAGCAGAACCAGCACTAAAGGTTAGTGAGGCATGGGTGCATACCAGTGCTGAAAATACTACTATAATGTAGAATATACTATGCTTAAAAATATTTGTGTAAATTTGTTTATGACAACAAAAGAAAACTTCTGGGTTTTAAATCTTGATTTGAATCTTTTTAATTCCTTTTTTCAGGTATTGGCAGAAAAGTTTAAAATTAATAATTTGCCTGCTCTCCCTCCTTTGGTGGGTGGGCTACTTGGCAAATTTTTAGGCCCCATCATGCAAGGATTGATTTTCAATGGTGATTACCAAGATTGGAATTCTGTAAGTATACCATATTTGGAATTAGATACCAGCTTGTGCAAAGATTAAGCCAGTAGGTTTGTTCTAGAGTTTTGTCGAAATAACACAATTTTCGCCAAATTACACTTTGATGTTCCAGTGTTTATATTTATAAAATGGTGCTTCTTTAAAAATTATTTTTATAAATGTGTTAATTGTATGAATAGATGACTGAGGGAACTTTGTAAGTTAAATGGAGATGTGCTGATTAATATTCGTTATTGTTCCTTAGAGTCGAACAGAAGTTAACATGGCTCACTCGTTTAGTTCATCGTCTTTATATGCCCTTTTGCACATACTTCAGGTACGTTGATTTTTATATATTTTCTCTCATCATTAGACAAAATTTGGCTAATTCTCTATTCTCTGTAAAATGATGAGATTGAACGTCCTCTTATCACCAATTGCTAGATTTAGTGAACACTAAATATCGTCAAAGTTGTTTTCATAAAATTACACTTTTGAATATACCGTACCTTACATGCTTCATGTGACTTAAACATTACATGCGTCTGACATGCATAGTTCCATGTCATGCAAGCGTTGCCTTGGAAATTTATTTGTCACTGTATTTGTGTATCCCTAAAGCATTATATAAAGCGGCATTTCTGCATTCTTGCTGCTGTTTAATTTTTTATATAATTTTCAAAATGGGATCGTGAAAAAGGGTCCGAATACCGATAATAGCATAATTTACGATACAAAACAACTAACTGTTGCATTCTATGCATTTGTAAAATAAATGTCATGCTTCTAACATGAATAGTTACATGCGATGTGACAATTGCCTTCGTATATATATGAGTAGTTACAGTAGATCTGAAATCTTTAAAGATTCGTAAATTGAGATATTTCTGCAATTTTGTTGCAGTATAATTTTTAAAGTAAGATTTTAAAAAAGGATTCTTATACCAGCATAACATAATATGCAAAACAACTAAAATTACTTAATATGGATTTATAATATTAATGGAATAGCAGGTTAAAAACGCTCACCAAGTTTTATAAAACGACAGAATCTACTTTTCCATAGCTTGTAAATTATCACATCTTCAGAAAATATGACTGGGGAGCAGAAATCAACCAACGTAAATATGGACAGGTTAGTCTTATTTGTATTTAAAAATTTAGCGAATGCCTTTATTTTTTGCTTCTTATGTGTGGTATTTATGCTAAATTTGCTTATTTCAGTCAACTCCTCCGGTGTACAATCTTTCTAACATTTATGTTCCATGTTATCTGTATTATGGAGACAATGACATTTCGTGCCCCAAAGAAAATTGTCTGTTTTATAAGGACAACGTGCTCAACGCCACTGTGATGAAAGCTGGGGGGTATTGGAGCCATATGGACTTTCTTTGGAACAAAAATGCTGCAGATGAGTTTTACAACGACTTAGTAGCGTTTATCAAAACGTTTTAAGTTTGTTTTCACTTTTTTGCTCTTTTTAAGACTCTTTAACCCTGAACTTTAGTAATGATTTCTTTAGTCTCTTTATATTTTGTGTCTACTATTCTAAAATTCTAGATAGTTTCAAAATTTGAGGAATGATAATTTTCACTTACCACTGTTTTACATAAATTAGAACACTGGTTTTTCGCTGATGCTACAAGTCGAATTGCTTTCAATTTTAGCACATTTATTGTTAATTATAGCTTAATCAATCACGTCTAATAAATACATTTGCAAACGTTTACTTAAGCTGATAATACAATGTCTTGGCTACTAGGTCATTATTAATGTTTCTGAACATTTATTTCAGAGAAGTGGACTGTTTTCTGCTTTTTCCAAAAATATTGGCCTCAGTATTTCCTCAGATATGAATATATTCGGAAAACATTTTAAAGGAAATTATATTACAAATCAATGCTTCCAGTGAATTTCTTTATGCTACCCTTGGCATTCATAAATTGTTAATCAAATAATTTTTTTAAATTTTATTTTAGTTTAATAATATAAGGAAGTATTTTTTCTTGGACATAAATTGTCACTCATATTATTTTTTTACTTTTATCTTAATTTAATAATGTAAGTAAATAGTTTTTCTTAGATAAGTCAGAATAGATAGTTCACTAGGTCTGTTTTTTTCCCAACAATAAAAATGGCCTGAGTATTTCCTTATTTATGAATATTTTCGGAAAACATTTTTATGGACGTTTATAAATGCTACCGGAGTATTTCCTTAGTTTTACTATTTAAAAAAAAACATTTCAAGAAAATTACATATCAAACAGTGTTTCTGGCATATTTATTAAAAATGCTGCCATATGTAAATATTTATTGTTAGCCTAATTTTAATTAATAATACTGCTAAGTATTTATTCATACCAAGGTGCGTGAAATCCATCATTAGTGATCTAGTTTTTCTCCAAATTTCCTCCCACGACGTCCCAAAATAATATTACTAACAGAATATTTGTTTTGATGTTCTTGTTCCAGAATAAACTCAAGAGCACTGCTCAAGGTAACCCAAGCTGGATTTTTTGGTTTCGAAAATTGAATCTACCATGAAATGTATTCCAGCAGCTGAGCAGCCCTGCTCGTTTTCCAACCCTAGATTACAGTATATCATATTCCAACCTTTATTACCGAATATTGTATTCCAACACTTGTTCAACGATATGATTCAATATGCAAAATGGATGTACGCTGAAAGTAACGCAAAAATACACGTATTTCAACATAGCGTGAGGCCATCCAAAAGTATGTGGTAACTAACAGTAAAATTCTCAGTGATGTAGAATAAAAAGCGAATTTACAAAACAATGCTTTGCGTTACATTCGGTACCCTCCTCGTATGTTGCACATGTAAGCCCACCTGGCATTAATCAATTATGAACTGGTAGCAGACAAGTATGTGCAATCACTCATTTCTGTGTTATTTTATACAGAATTTCAGAAGCTGCAGCTGAAGTTAATACTCGGCCTGGGTTTCAATACATTATTTCAGGTAAGATATTTTTCGTTTGGGAATGAATGCTTGTTTGAATGAATGAATGAATGAGTGAAATTGTTTAAGTGAAATTCGTGCATTTGCATTTCTATTATCACCCATTTTAATTAAGCTCTCGTAATTAAATCTTTAATGTCTTTAATGATAAAAATTCCGAAAACTGGTTTTGGTTTGTGTTACCCGCAATATATTTGCTAAATTTAATCGTAAAAATACAGTAATTGTTGAGACGCATAAGAGAAGTTAGAAGAAGCCAGGGAGCAGCAATAGGGAATAATGTAGAATATTCATATTTTTGAATTTATGTTTATGACAAGCTAAATAAACGACAATTTGTTTAATACATGTTAATTGTCACATCAGAGTTCAGCAATTTAGATCAACTAAAGCAAGGTGATTCTCAGCTATTTTAAACTTTTTTCTTATATTAGGTTATTCTCCGTTGACATTTATTGTTGATTGTTAAACAACCAAGCTCAGATTATTCATCTTTTACATTTTTTGCAGCATGAAGTTGATGAGTTTTTTGGTGCTATTAGGAACAACCCAATTTGGTGTTTATGGACGATCCATATTTGTCCAAGATCCTGAGGCAAACATGACCACGGTAGGCCACATGTGTGTCATCCTCTGTGAATGTGACCTGTTCATGAACTATTTGTTGTTGATTATAGGTTCAGCTAATCCAACATAGGGGATATCCAGTGGAAAACCACACTGTCACTACAAAGGATAAATACATACTGACGATGCACCGAATTCCCCATGGGAAAAACTCTGCTGCTGACTCAACCCTAGCTAGACCCAATTTTGCTCATTCATGGAGCACTTGGATTTGCTGATCACTTCTTGATCAACACACCTGAGAATGCTTTTGGTAAGTTCTGATACTATGCTTGATGTATATACCTGTAAGTTTGCTTTTCTTGAAGCACAAAAGATATGATGGCTAAAAATTGACTAAAGTGATTTAAAATATTCTTTATGTACAGACAAACATTAGATGAATCTATTTTGATTGATCCACTAATAATTGAAACCATCGATTTTTGAAATGTCTTGTGTTATAACTTCATATCTTCAAAATGAACATAATGTACTCATTAGTCTGCAAAATATCAAGTGAACATAAAATAACCCATACTATATAAATAATAAAATTTTAATACTTTTGCAAAAACTGTAGCTTACTTACTTGCTGATGCTGGATTTGATGTCTGGTTGGTCAACCTCAGGGGCACGCAACCCAGTCATCATCATAAAATTCTGTCGTCAAAAGATCCCAAGTACTGGGAATTTAGGTTACTACTTGCATTTTTGTTTATATTTGCTTCGTTTTTAGATATGCTAAGTTGTTGCAAAATGCTGGTATGACGCCATTTTGTTATTTTTTTGCGCAGACGCTGGCAGAATTGCGCCCACTTACTCAAAATGACTGATGTATGACAATCATTCATTGCAAGTCATTGTTAATTCTGAAATTAAGTTGTAGTGCTTGAACATATACATGTAGGGCCATTTAAATGCTTTATTGGAGTATTAGTAAAGTCAAATGCAATTAAGTCAAAATCGTTTGTTGTATAGTAATATTTTACGTTATTTATAGCTGGGATGAATATGCAGAGTTTGACTTGCCTGCATGTGTTGACCGGATGTTGGTTGTGACTGGGTGCGCACAAGTGTATCTTTCTGGACATTCGTTGGGCGGTAGTTTGCCCATTGCAATGTTGGCATCTAGACCCGAATATATGAACAAGGTACATGTAATTAAAAAAAATTAACGATATGTAGTTTAGCTATTTAGAATGTTAACGTTCATTACCTATACTCATATTTTCAAGTAAAATTGCAATGAAGTTTATTGTAGGTTTGCTTGTAGGTAAAAGCAATTTTTGCATTAGCTCCAGTTGGAAATCTTAAAAACCTATCATTTGCAGCGAAAATTGTAACCACATTCCTTCCATTGATGCAGGTTAGTGCGGGTTTTAATGTGGTATCTTAGTGTAGTGTTTCTTAATTTCAAGATAATAATAAAAGTAGTTATGGTTGTATTAAGAAATAAGGTGTTGACGTTCATTACCTATTCTCATATTTTCAAGTAAAATTACAATGAAGTTTATTGTTGGTTTGCTTTTAGGTAAAAGTATACATTGTAAGGTTTAATTTTCGTAAATTAAATTTTGATTTTACAGATTATTGCTGAGCATTTTGGAGTGTATGAATTTCCGAATGTGTCACCGATATTTAGGGGACCTTTATACAAATATTTCGAATTTTGCATTCGTTTGTTTACCTCTTATATCCAGGGCCCAAATAATGCTCAATGGGACTCGGTAAGTTCATCAACATTTCCAAAATATAAAAAAAACATTAGCAATTCTCGCTGACAGGTCAGAATTTCTGACAAACATGCTTTTCAAAAAGTTAGAAAACAGAAGATAAACCTTGGAGCCAAAATAGTGTGGTCTTATGTGAAAATAAGTAACTATTTTAAAATTTAATTTTCAGAATCGTCAACAGGTGAGTCAAGCTCACCTGTATAGTTCTATGGGATTGAATGTCCTATACCATCTAGCGCAGGTAGTACTATTTTTTAATACTCTTTTACGTCGCGAATAATTTAAATCCGATTTGAAGCACTTCACAACAATTGCATAGATTAAAAACAATTCGGTTGCATTTTTGTGCGATCAAATGTTAAGCACAGACCCGATATCACTTGCTTTACTTTAGCAACAAATTGCACATATACGTTGTACTTATGTTTGTCATTTTTTCAGTAATAATTGCACTATTTAATAATAACATTTAATATTTAATAACACTATTTAATAATATGTAATAATTGCAAACATTCGGAGGACGTTGAAATTTTGCAAACAGGTGACTTAGGTGCTGAAACCCCACAATAATAGTGTTTTTCCGTATTACCCCCATAAGGGGGTTAAACGTGGGGGTAAATTTCTAGCCCTTCCTGTTTGGTCAGTGAGGACATTTGATTATATATATAATCAAATGTCCTCATTGACTGACTCACTTGATCGTTCAAGCCCAAATATATATATATATATATATAATCAAATGTCATCACTGACTGACTCACTTGATCGTTCAAGCCCAAACAGGAAGGGCTAGAAACTTGAAATTTTGCAAGCAACTACCTTAGGTGCCTTTGACTGCATTAAAAGCAATGGTCTTGTATTATTCCCCCTCTAAGGGGGTTAAAAGGGGGGTTAATGTATCTCCCATACTGCTAGGGCTAGGACGTTGACATTTCTTATGCATTATCTTATGTGCTAAAACCCCACACAACAGAAGCATTTTTGCCTATTCCCCTCCTATACCTCCTATACCTATACCCCACAATTAGTGTTTTTCCGTATTACCCCTATAAGGGGGTTCAACGTGGGGGTAAATGTACCTCACATACTACCAAGGCTAGGACGTTCGTTGAAATTTTACATGCAGGTGACTTAGGTGCCGAAACCCCACAATAATAAAGGATTTTTCCGAATTACCCCTATAAGGGGGTTCAACGTGGGGGTAAATGTATCTCACATACCGCCAGGGCTAGGTCGTTGGAATGTTGCATGCAGTTGACTTTGGTGCCGAAACCCCACAATAATGGATTTTTCCGTAATACCCCTATAAGGGGGTTAAACATAGGGGTAAATGTATCTCACATACTGCCAGGGCTAGGACGTTCGCTGAAATATTGCATGCAGTTGACTTTGGTGCCGAAACCACACAATAATGAAGGAATTTCCCGCAATACCCCTATGAGGGGGTTAAACGAGGGGGTATCTGACATACCGTTAGGGCTAGGACGTTGAAATTTAGCATGCAGATGACTTAGGTGCCGAAACCCCACAATAATAAAGGATTTTTCTGTATTACCCCTATAAGGGGGTTAAACAGGGGGGTTCATGTATCTCACGTACAATAAGAGCTAGTGTTGAAATTTTACACGGGAGTACCTTATGTGCCAAAACCCTCCAAAATGAATGGATTTTAATATTCCACCGCTATCCGGGTTAAAATGGGGGATGGGGTTGGTCAATGCAGGGATGTAGACCTGAGTAAACGACGGACCCACTGCTAGTGTTCTATAAAGTCGTTTATCATTCATATCAGATTAGAGCCAACAAAGGCTTGCGCAAGTTTGACTGGGGGCTGCAAAAGAATCTCAAAAAATATGGTCTGGTATGTGAAAATTTGACATTTGCAATTAACACCACAAGTTGATATTTGTTTAATCTGCAAAACACGAATATTTATACTTTAGGCAAAACCTCCAAACTACAATCTCTCTATAGTCACTGTGCCCACTCACTTGTATTATGGGAAACATGACTGGTTTTGTTCGAAAGAAAATGTGCAGTTTCTGGAGAAGAATCTACCAAATGCGGTCCTGCATGAAGCTGGAAGTGGCTGGAACCACATCGATTTTATCTGCGGAAAATATGCCGGAAGTAGCTTCTACAACGGCATGGTCTCTTTCATCAAAAAATGCAAGTAGATGCTGAACACTCTTCAAGACTATCATAGATCCAAACTATCAAACTTCAATTGTATTTGGAAATTATCTTCCGAGTTATTACCTATCCAAGAAGTTTTGAATCTTTACAATGGAGTCAAAAATGCCAATAGATGATAAGCACTTAAAGTTTATATGGAGTAAAAAACCTAAATGGCGCATTTATTTTTGACATAAAAGCTTGTGAATATTTAATCTGATGTTAAATGTGCATTATTTGGAGGTGCGTGATATGTGAAATTTGACAAGGTTTGTTATTTTCGTAGATTTCAGTTCTATATCTTGTGGAAAGTTATCCAAATTTAGACATAATGGGTTAAAAATTACTATAAATTTAGTGATCATAGTGTAATTTGCTGATTTAGCGAATCACTATGCTCGTTAGTATAACACACAGAAAAATAATTGCAATTTTTATCTGATGAAATTATTTTGGTGAAGTCTTTTCTACATGTACATGTAAGTCCCTAAATCCGAGAAAGTAGACCTACATTGTAAATGTATGATTGCAATGAGGTCACTTCTCGTAACTTAAGAAATCCAATTTTGTTTCTAAGTAACATTTGGAACGTCTAAATAACATCCATGGGCTATGACTTAAGACAATATTTTTACTCATTTTTGTTTTTTGTTGTTGATTTGTTTATCCTTGAGAGCAACATAAAAATGCAATTTGATTTAGCTGCAATAACCATCAAGCCGTCACTGCCAGTGTACGGACCTTTAGGAGAAGCCCACTTTCTCAGTTTGTCTATTTTGGACAAGGGCACATTCCCAAGTATAGCCCAAAGTGCGCTTTCAATTACATGTACAGTAGATCCAAGCTACAGATATACCGGGTGATTCAGATTAACTGGCAAGGTCATTTCATTTCTCTGTCTACATGTAAATTGAAGTCAAGTGTATTAAAATGGTCAAGTGACCATTGACCTTAGAATTCATTTTAAGGGCCATTGCATTTTCAAATTCTAAACTGTTGCTTAAGCACTCCAGTTGTCGAGCATACTCGAATTGGTATAAATCACTTTTCTTTTAATTTATTGGAATAGTGTAAAAACACAAAAAAATAACATAAAATGGTGTAAAATTGACCTTCTAGCTTCAAGGACACGGGCCATTTTTCCAGGACAATGTAATTATAAGGAACATATACATGTAGGTACATTTGCATGTGCATTAGTTCACAGTCATCGTTTTTATAATGCAGTTAGCTTTTTCTGGGAAAATGGCGCGTGTCCTTGAAGCTACAAGGACAAATTTACACCATTTTGTTATTTTTTTCTGCTATGTACACGATTCCAATAAACTAAATGAAACGTGATTTATACTAATTCGATTATGCTCTACAACTTTCAAATTAGGACTTGGGATGTTTGAGCAACAGTTTAGTATTTGAGCAGCAGATTAGTATTTGAAAATGCAATGATACGTAAAACTAAGGTCAAAGGTCAATTGACCATTGGATTTCGTACTGTCCATAAAATACATGTATAAATCGATCATCAACTTCAATTTGCATTTATAAAATAAGGAATGAAATGATCTCCCCAGTTATTCTGAATCACCCAGTAGACAAATGGCACTTAGAAGGCTGTTGTAGTGACTCTATCCTTGGCGAACACTAATTTTGGTGAAAACTTCTCACCACATGTTCAATGTTTGCAAACTTCAATCATCATTCGACATCGCTCTGCATGTTGGTAGGGCGTTCTCCAGATGTGCTTCAAGGGTGAAATTATTTATTTGGTGCAGGTGAAAGCTACTGATTCACTTGTTAGTTGATATTAATTGCTATAGAGCCAATTCATCCTCAAGGAATTTCAACAATTTTCACTTGTGATTGAAACTAATTTCTTTGTTGGCATGATTATATGAGGTGTGTAAATATTTATGTCATTTTATCCTCGGCTCTTTTAGGATATCCGAGTTCTGTTAACCATTATTAATTTTGTAGAAGTCCTGCAGTATGAAGTTGATGTTATTGCTTTTGCTAATTGGGGCAACCCTAACTGCTGTTCATTGGCTAACCATCAATAAAACTGGATTAAGAAATTTCCAAAAACATGGTCATACCATTCTAAAACCTTTTTCGAGTTTGGCAAAAAAGTTTGGCTTGGATCCTGAATCCACCATGACCACGGTAGGCCAAATTGTGCTGTTGCCATTGTTAAGATGATCTGCCAATGGACATCTTGTGATGCTTGCAGGTTGAGCTTGTCCAGCTTAGGGGATATCCCTTGGAAATAAACACGGCAGTCACCAAAGACAACTACATATTGAAGACGCATAGAATTCCCCATGAGAAAAACTACTGCAGACCCAACCATTCTGCCAATTTTGCTCATCCCTGGAACATTTGGATTTGCTGACCATTTCTTGATCAATACCCCGGAGAATTCATTTGGTGAGTTCTAACCCATATGGAAAAAAATACATTTTAAATGCATGATTTAAAATACATTTACAAATTCATTTCAGAATATACATGTATATGTAGATTGAGCCCTATAAAACAACCTGGGAATACATTTCAAAATGTTTACCGAAATATATTTGTATTATATTTCCAAATGTATTTGGTAATGCATTCACAAATATATTTCATTATACATGAATTAATGTATTTGAAAATACATGGGCAACCTGTAAATTTTATGTAAAATTACTTAAAAAAATACTAAAAGGGTGTCTACTTACCTGGAAAACTCAGGGAATTATGTTCTCAGAAATTAGTTGACACTCAAAGTTAGTTATTATTTTTTAAAAATTTATAAATGCATTTAAATATATTTGAAATATATGTAGAGATGCATTTAGGAATACATTTTTTAAATTCAAATGTATATAAAAATATATTTATAATGAATTTTTTTTTTGAAAATGGGAATGGAAAGGTGGTAATTCAGTATTGTAAAAAATCTTATATGTTCTGAAATAATTCTAGCTTACCAACTTGCTGATGCTGGTTTTGATGTATGGGTTGCTTTCTATAAACGTTTAGTAAAAATTCATTGCAAATGTTGGCTGTCTATGTATAGCTGAGATGAAATAGCTGAGTATGACTTGCCAGCATTTGTTGACCTGATCTTGGGTGTGTCCGGACGCTCACAAGTGTATCTTTCTGGACATTCTTTGGGTGGAAATCTGCCTATAAGAATGCTGGCATCAAGGCCAAAGTACATGACCAAGGTAATGCATCATTTTATAAAGTTTTATTGTGATGTTTTATAATTGAAAATGTGCTCCATTGATGAAACTTAACTGTAATGGATTAATGGTCGTTATCAAAATTCTTGCTCACACCTAGGAAACGTATGTATCCTAGAAACATGGTTTTTGGAAACAGATGTTCTCAAAATGTTGCCACATTTCTAGGAAGGTAACATGTTTCTGTAAACATTGGAGGAAAAGGCCTGAAATGTTTCGTCAAACATATTGACATGCTGGAAATGTGGAAACATTTTAAGGAAATCTGTTTCTAGGAAATGCACCTTGCAACGGTGTTGAATTTCTTAATGGAAATAATGTCTTGTTAATTCAAACAAGGAGTAGAAATTAAATATTCATCCACATATATTGTTTGTTTATGTATTATACTTTGCAGTAAAACATTGTAGTAAAATCGTAACGTAACATTCATAGCGTATCTTTTAATTACCATTAAGGTTGAAATAATGCACTTTTTAGCAGTATGTTATCTACATGTATCTAAAAGAATTTCATTGACTACAAACTAAAAGTGAAAATGCAACATTAGGGCAGATAATGTTGTTAGTACATGTTATACTTTGCACTTTCTGGATTTATAATAAAATTTCATATTTTCCACTTTTATCCATTAAATATTCTGTCCAATAAGCCTGACATTTATTTAATCTTTTTTACTGCATACATGTATATGGTGAAACTGATTTACCATTCTATGAGAAAATCACTGTTCAATATTATAATTTCTGTTAATTTAAACTGAATGACTTAAACTTGTTGCAACTTTTCTTTTTAGATAAGAGCAATTTTTGGATTGGCCCCAGTAGGAAATTTCGAAAACGTATCACCTATAATTAAGTTCCTGGCATCAATTCACAAATTTTTGCAGGTTAGTATGATTCTAAGTCATATTACCTCGTGTAAATGCGACAACTTTTTTGCTCGTTGTTTGCGTGGCTACCATTTATTACCAGTAATCTAGCACTTTCTAATTTTCATTAGTTTTCGCTAAATTTCATATGTTATTGATTACAGGTAATTACTGGACATCTGAACATATACGAATTTCCGAAATTGTCACCGATTTTATTTGGCTATATTGGCAAATATTTTGAATTCGGCATGTGATCGTTATTATTTGCAATTCTTGGTTCAGATTATGTTGAATGGGACTCAGTAAGTTCACCAGATATTATAGTGTACATGTATATAGGCACCATTTACAATTTCCTTGTGCATTAAACCCCGATAAATCTTAAGCTTGGCATTTCTCATATTTAATGCCAATGTGACTGGCTAATTAAATTTTTATTTGAAGCAAAGAAATGGTTTTTACTTTAAAGCATCTGATGATTACTTAAAATTGGATTTTAAAGATGTTAGTTCAGTCAATTATGAAATTTGCTAAATTATAAATATGCCATTTCCATTCGCTCCATAAGTCAAAAATACTGAATGTTGAAATAATAATTATGATAACTTTGAAGATGTTTTCCGATTTCTTCTTATGTTTTTTCCCTTTTATACTTTAAACTAGTGCAGGTAGTACATATTTTATCCCACATTTATTAGTGTGTGATGAAACATTATTGCTACTTAGATATCGACTTTAAGGAGTTAGAATCAGATCGATGATGTTATGAACAGTAAAGATATCACTAGTAATTGTTACAGTTATCATTGTGCACAAGCTTATTGAAGTATTATGTTCATGTACATTTTATTTTAAAAATATCAGATGGCTAAAAAAAGGATTCCGGAAAGTTGACTTGGGAAAACAAATGAATCTCAAAAAATATGGTCAAGTAAGTGTTGCTTGTGTCATGTGGAAGTAAAACACTTTACAAAACCTCATTAACGATATTCTATTATTTCAGTCAACACCTCCAGATTATGACCTCTCTAATGTGACCGTGCTGACTCATTTGTATTATGGGAAAAATGACAGGGCTTGCTCGAAAGAAAACGCAGTTTCTGGAAAAAAACCTTCCCAATGCAGTTCTTCGTGAAGCCGGAAGTGGGTGGGACCACCTTGCATTTATCTGGGGAAAATATGCCGGAAGTAGCTTTTACAACAGCTTGGTTGCTTTCATCAAACAAATTTAACTGATGCATATTTTGTGAAATATCGAAGTCCAGAAATCCTTGTGGTAAAAATCACTTTTCCTAACTTTTAGAGAACATAATATTTTCCTAAATTTCAACTGCTGAATTAGATCAGTGCTTATTTTTTATCCTTTTATCATTTTTTCCTGCCTTGCCTGAAATAAACATTAATGTTCGCAAATATGAACATTTTTGTAAGGATATCATCATTGTCCGGCAATCCTTCTGGTAAAAATCAATATTTTCCTTAACCTTTAACAGCGTTTTTTCCGAGCTAGATTAACTAAACATTAATGGTCTTGAATATGACGGTTTTAATGTCTGGCTGTTACAATAATTGTCAAAACCAAAACCAAAAACTGCAACAGCGCTGAAATCTGTAAAAGTGATGTAAATATATTAACTTTGGACATAAAAAGCACTTCTTACTTGAATGAATGGCAAACCATTAATAACTACATATATTTAAGCTGGAAACAGATAATTGAGAGCCACCTATTGATGTCAACAGAACTATTTTTTCTTCAAAATATTCTCACTTTAAAATATTTCATAATTTTAATAAATTGCAATAATTCCCAAGATCTAATGGTACTGTATGCTCATTTTTTTTGGAAATTATTACTGCAATTTTATTGATGGTTACCCCATGCACAGCAACCTGATTTGCCTTTATCAGCAACAGCGTCAATTTCATGTGGCATTTTAGCTGCGTTAACAGTATATATACTAAAATTCTTTATTTAGACCAAATTCTAAATTAACCTTAAGGCAGTTTTTGCTTTCATCACACATACTGTATAAGGTGAAAACTTTGCGTTGCTAAGGATTTTCGGGCTTTGTTATCCTGTAGCACAACCCGTCTTGCAGCACTGCGGGTCCAATACGAATCATCCTATTTTTAATTTGGATTTGGGTTCTTGAGGACGTAGGATCGCCCAGGGATTTTGTTTTATTTTGATATTTTCGGTCAAAATCACGCTAATGATTCTTCGAACACTTCCGAATCGGATTCCATTGATTTTGGCGATTATTTCGACGCTATGCATCTCCGTTTCCACGAAATACCTGAGTGAGATGAAATTGTCCACTTGGGTGAAAAACATAACTGCCTCATCAACCTGTGGCTACGGACCGGATCCGGAAGAATTTTGTTTATGGACGAAGTCAGGAAGAGCGGTGAGTACAAAAAAAATGTAATGTTAAAAAAATTCGAAGTGAAATCTAGAAATAGTTTAACGCGACCTTTGAATTTTTATCATTACCAACGCCAGCCAAGCAAAAACATGCAAAGAATTGCTAGTGATCATGAAAATTCCTTTACGTTCTGTAAATTAGTTCATTAGGTCAATCAATTGTAAATTTGTTTAGTAAAACTAGAAATATTGTCCATTTGAAAACTAGACTGGAAAGAATTCGTAAGCGATTGCAGGTGAAAAATTTTCTTGCACGTAAACTTCACCTTCAACAAAGTTCCCAAGGTTGTGACACCTTATATTCATGTTTATAAACTTGAAAATAATGCGACGGTACAATGTTATCGACAGTTTTGCTGGTGGCAATTGTTATTTGGTTATTTCTAATGGCTTGGTGTAAGGTGTTACTCAAGCAGATAATTGGTGAGCGTGGTAAGGTAACCCGAGAATGCCCCAATGGAGTGTTCATTACATTGACCTTGAGTTTGAATCTTTGTTTTGCTTTCTCCTGCATGACCTTTCAACGGCCAATTATGCACATTTCGAATAAAGTAGTTCACGAATGTTAAGCTGGGTTTACAGTATCACATAACATTGAAATATAACAAATTAGTTTTTATAACTGTTGTACAACCTGTTACATGGCACCATGTTCTGTGCATAGTAAAAGCTGGATTTATTACAGTATAACAAAACTGTATATAGCGAAGTGATACTACTTGTTTCACTTGAGAAGTGAAGTGCGAGTAGTGAATAATTGATTATAATTCTGCTTCACAAATGTTTCCCCAATCCTCAACAATATGTGAGAATTGGGGAATTGAGCCTGCATCCTATTTCGTAAACTTTAAGAAATGTGAGGAATTGATGAATCTGAAGGATAGAGCTGTGAAGAATTGCTGATTCTGAGAAGAATTGATTAATCTGAGAGACAGCTGTGAGAATTTGAGGATTTCTGAATCTGAGAAGAATTGATTAATCTGAGAGACAGCTGTGAGAATTTGAGGATTTCATGTTTCGTAAAATTATATGAGGAATTGGGGAGTGAAGAATGAAGGACATGATGAATTTGAGGGTGGAAAGCAGAGTTCGGTTTCTTAAAAAAATGAATGAGACAGAGCGGATGACATAAACCTCAAACTCCTCATGATTATTCTGAGCGATGATTTAAAAATCCTCAGTACAGTTGAGACATTGAGATAAACATTCAACGATATAGGCTGTTATTATCAAAAGGATGGAATTACATGATGAAACATCTTGGAACCATCCACAACATTACTATTGCGAATGAAATTTCGTCAACTTGAGAAGTGCAAATTCTGACATCAAATATTCATGTACAGTATTAATGTTGGGAATGGCTGCAACAGGTTTCATCGTGTAATTCCATTTTTTTTTTAAATTTTTTAAAATTATTTTTTAATAATCAAGGTGGAAAGTTTTGAAAAAAACACCCTGTATATACCTGCAGATAGATAGATGAAACATGGAATCACCAATACGACACAGCTATCCCTCAGATTTATCAATTCTTTACACGCCTCAAGGTTTATGAAATAGGTCCCTGGTGGTATTTTATCCATCATGTGTTAGTAAAAAACAAAAGATTTTATGAATCTTTGTTTAGTGAGTCTACTATTGTAAACGGTTTATAAACTATACACTTGATTACGTGGGTCATCAACACTAAAGATGGGTTTATTTTGTCCTTTGTTTTAAATTACAACAGGGTCTTCATTGCACCAAGTGCGATTCTCGCACACCTGAATTGGCCCACAGCATCGCACTTGCCCTTGAAGATTCCCATCGTTGGTGGAAGTCTGAGAACGGAAAATCCAAGGTGACGATCGATGTCGATTTGGGGCAAGAATTCTTTGTTACTGGACTCATTCTAAAGATGGGCCCAACCCCCAAACCCGCGGAGTGGGTTTTGGAACGTTCACTTGATTTCGGGAAAACGTACACACCATGGCAATATTTCGAATCCAGTTGGCAGAAATGCAAAACTGCACATAACATCTGGCCCAATGCTGCTGTTACTAAGAGTGACCAGGTACTCTGCATGGCCAAAATGACATCAAAGATTGAGTATGAAGAGGTAAGTTTTGCCGTGGTAAAATCACATGTACAACTTTTATAGTACGTATCAGGTAAAGTGCTATATTTCACTATGGACGTTTTGAATATCATCACTTGTTTGATATATGAACTTATTAATACACCTACTATAATTTCTTATGTAAACCATGTTAGCACTTGCACGATTTGTAATTCTGGCACGTGCGATTTGTATGTTTCTATTTCAGAGCAACTATTATACGTATTATTTTCAAGATATGTTTTTAAATAAGAATTTATTGCTTAAAACACTCAATAGTTAATAAGTATAATGTATTTCAGAATATGAGAATCCTAGCCAATTTTTTGTACGTACTATAATGTCTTCTTACGCAGCAATAGACAAGTACTAAATCAGCTCTACAATACCATTAGAGAGCATAGTGAAATTGAGCACATGTTAACCTGATATGTACTATAGTTAATATATAAGTGACTGCAGTAAAAACACACACCTTACATACAAGTACTTGAAGCGTTCAAGTTAACATCTAAGGCACGTTAAAGTGTAATATAGCACAATGATTTTATTTAAACGTACTAACTTCCTGCACATATATATTACTGCACTTATATGTTATTATTAATTTATATTATATTTAAAGTATTAGTATTCAGTGATTTGTACCAAACTAATAAACAAAATGTAAGGACTTAAACCTGCAATTGCTATGTTCATCGTGATAACGAATGTATTTAAAAAATCGAATTTGTGAAATTCTCGTTTTTTACGGTTAAGATATACATATGTTAATTCACCCATAAATACTAGCATGCTTCATTCCATAATTAGTGATCTCAAGTGAGTTTCCATATTCCACTAGTTGCAAAATATCTAAATTCCTGCATTTTATCATAATGTATCGCCAATTTATCCTATAAATGCATTTTTTAATATTTACATTTAACAATCTTAAAAGAATTGCTTGGGTCCTTGTTCAATTTAATTTACCTCACTTTCACCAATCATAGACTCTGTCTTCATGAAGGATTCTTCATGTCCTATTCCCTCATGTCCTATTCTTGTCCTATTCTCAGGTTGTCGTGCAATTACTCGAAAATCGACCAGGTTGGAAGCAATTTAACAGCAATGAACGCTTGCAGGTATTGCTTTCACTACTGTTTCATATTCTTACAACTAGAGAAGTTGCATGTTATGACTCTAATGATTCTCTTTAGAATTGGACCAAGGCTACGAACATCAGACTTCGCTTTTTTGACTGGGGGACCCATTTTGGACAGTTGATGTACAACGACACAAGCGTAGCTAAAACTGTGAGATTTATTTGGCATTTTCCTCTCAATAAAGTCACTCTCGACTGCTTTGAGAAGTGTTATAAAATGACAGAACATCTTAATTCATAATTTCGATGTGCTTATTAAAGGATTTGCAGTGGAGATTTTCAAGCCATCGGTTTGAACATGTTTAAACAAATTCCCATTGTTTTTACATAGCGATTTTACACCCTGCAAGCCATCAGCATTTTTGGACGATGCGCGTGTTATGGACATGATAAAGGATGTGAGCGTGACAGTACAACTGATAAAATGATATGCAAGTGTCAACACAACACATGTGGACCACAGTGCAATGTCTGCTGTCCTGGCTTCAACCAACATCGTTGGCAGCCTTCAAGACAGTGTGAAGGTACGGAATCTCTAATTTCTGTTCATGAAATACTGAATTACATGTGTATACTAAAAATACCAAATTTCTGGAAACTTAGTCTAATTTTAAAACACCGAAACATTTTTTTTTATGGAAAACAGGGTTCCTAAAAACTAGAAAACCTTGGATTGTCAGGGAAATCAAAAAGCCATGACAAGTCAGGGAAATAGTGTCTACTTTTAAATAGCTAATTATTGGTTAACACAAAAATCAAAACAGGACAAGAAATTTTGTAACAGTCATTTATAATGAAACTGTCAATAACAATGTCAACATTAAATTTTCGAAACTTAACTTATCTAAATTTGCTGTTTTTTTGTAGATGTGGTCTATCTCCTGTTTATATAATGAGTAATGCAATATACATGTAGCATTCTTTACATTGGCATATGTCATATTTTTGCCTTTTCAGTGATCAGGACGGTAAGTAAAATTTGCTTCAAAACCTGTTAAAATCAGGAAAGTTGAAAATGTCATCTCTAGGGCAACTCGGAAATACTTGTTTCTAACTTGTTCTTTAGCTATAAGTTTTGCAAAGTTTACTAATGCAAGTGTTGATAAATGAGGTTTAGAAATGAATTTTTCTTTAAAGTTACGTATGATGTTGTTTCAATTATTTTAGATAATTGTCATAATTTCATAATTTATTACTGAATTTGAATAGATGGACATACTTTGCCATGTACTAGAAAATATTTGGAATCCAGGAACCCCCGGAGTACCAAGAACGATCCGCAATTGCAAAATTGCAGAATCTATTAAAATATAGCTAATGAACTTTTGGAAAAAAAATAAGATTCTGAATTTTCTCTTACAGCCTGTAATTGCTTTGGACATGCTGATGACTGCTACTACAATAACACAGTGGACAAGCTGAAATTGAGCAAAAATATCAACGGTAGTTACTCTGGGGGTGGAGTTTGCATTAATTGCAGGGTGAGTTTAATCTAACCCTCGAAATGAAAGTTTATTGAAATTATACTTGTCTGATTTCTAAATTTTGCATTTAAGAATCGCAAAGCTGGACCAAACTGCGAGAATTGTAAGGATGGATTTTATAAACCTGCACTGAAGCTGACGACAGACGTGGACGCTTGTGAAGGTGAACTAGGAACTGTTTCATGTTCAAAAAATTGTCATTATTTATACAAAAATTGCAAAAATCAAATTTCCATTATTTATAAGAAACTTATAAAAACTTAACATTTTTTAATATGGCCTTAAGTTCTACAAAGACAAGTATGAAGTTACGAATAACCAATTTTGTTGTCTTAAAGCATGCAACTGCGATCAAGTTGGTTCCATCAGTAAAATTTGCAAACAAATTGGTGGACAGTGTCGGTGTCGAACCTTCATTGGTGGCCGAGCATGTAGCAGATGCATTCCTGGGTACTGGGGATTTCCAGACTGCAAACGTAAGTGTACAAAATGTCTTGTTTACTTTCGTGTTCAATTCATTTTACTTAATGAATTATTGCTGTCTTCCTGAAAAAAATACAATTTACCTGAAGAATGTAGGATAAATTGTGAATCATGGTGACCTCCAAACTGGATACCTCAAGGGAATTTATATTCAGCATGGAAAACCTGGAAAACTCAGGGAATTTTGAAATGAAACATGGACTGCTTCAGTAACAAAATTGTATTTTGTGCTGTTTCGTAATAATTCTGAGAAGTCGGCATAAAAATGTTTGGTCAGAAAATCAATTCTGCCATTTCCATAAAATTCAGCAGCTGGGATTGTTTTTCTGATTTCGCCTAAGACGTTTTCTTCTTATTATGACTAAATATTGTTTTTAATAGAGCTGTGGCACACATTTAATCATTTAGATATATTTTTCAACCTGGTAAAATTAGAATAAGATCCTGGAAAACTTGAAAAACTCAGGAAATTTCGTTTTCAAAAATGTGTGGTCACCATGTGATTGAGAGTAATCGACGGAAACGAATTATGTCCTTGAATTTCGAGAAATGTAATTTGTCACATTTGCACTTTCGTTACCCAAAGCTTGCAGTTGTTCGGTTGGTGCATTCAGTATTGGAACATGCGACGAAAAATCTGGACAATGCTTGTGCAAGATGGGTAGGGTGGGTCGATATTGTGACCAGTGCCCTTCAGAAGACAAGTTTCTGAAAACGCTTGATGGCTGCATGGGTAATTAAGTTGCATGCAATCATTAAATTCTATTAATCTGGAAAAACCTTGAAAGAAAAACATCTTACAGAATGTGATTCCTGCTCGCTGTCTCAGTACCGTACTGTGGACTCTCTGTTGAATATCGCCAATCATTCTACACTTAGCATGCTACCTGACTGGCCTTCCATACACTGGGTTGATGTACGTCTTCAGTACAATAACATCTCTATTCAGGTTGTATTCCACCTGTTATGTTTGTTTACATTGGCGTTTTTGAAGTTGTAACTAATTTTGTTGTTATTATTGTTAGAATCTTAAAAACGTCTGGAACGAAGTGTATAAAGGTCCTAATAACCAGTTTGAAGTAAGCTTTGAACTGCAGTTGGAAAATCGTTGCATTAACCATTGTTTGTTAATCTAATGTTTGACTGCTTCAGGTGACTTTCGTGAAGGCCCCTTTACTTTCAGAACTTCAAACTTCCTTCAGAAAACTCGACAGAAGCATGAAAATTCTCACCAGAAATGCTACTTCGGTAAGGCAGATATCACCTAAACATTTTAGCTAAAGGATTTACTAAACCAAGACAACTCGCTATATAATGTTTTAAATTTTGAGGTTCTATATCGCAGAGATGCCTTAAAACAGGTGGATGGCAACCTTGCTTCAAAAACTGTTAGTTTAAGGCAAAACATTCGGCAAAACTCCAAGTCAGCTCAAGGTAAGGTTTCGTGGTTAAATTTTGTTTCATTAACTTGCTTGTTGGTGACGTCTGTCGAGAAATTGCGATGTGTTGTTGTTCCCTTAGGCAAATGGTGAGTTTTGAAACTTAGTGTTTAAGACAAATTATGTTTTGCTACAAATATCACATCAACTAAAATTTTCTCAAATTTCAATTTCAACATCAGCGTCGATTTTTTGAAAAAAAGATATTCTCAACAAAACAAATTAATTTTCAAAAATCGTAGTTCTTGTAATTAATTTGTTGAAATCTTTCCAATTTTGGATACTTTAGAAAACTTAGAAAATTCTATTTTACATGTACAGGTGTATTCACATGCTTGATACAGTTCGATGAATTTGAGAAATGTATTTTTAATTTATCCGTTTACTACTTTTACATGCCGTATTTGGGGTAATAGTTTAATACTTTATTTTGGTAAATATTGTGGAATACGGCAATTAAAAAAAATGCTTTGCTGTATACTTTCTCAAATTCTAATTTCGACATCAAAGCGTCAATTTTTTAGCTAAAAATATTCTTTGGAAAACAAGGAAATTTTCAAAAATCGTATCACTTGGCAATAAGTGTAGTTACGTTACAATTTTGCACACATTGGAAAACAAAGCTGATCGTTTAATAAACTTGAGTTTCCAAAAAATAATGTTTTGCGCCAACGTTATTTTTCAGAAATCATCTGTTTAGGTTACCTAGTTTTGGAAAACCACTTGAAAATTTAGTTTTCCTTGTGGCTTAACTTTTTTCGATTTGTAGGTTTTGGCGAATGGTTTGCGAAAACGCCACCTTCCAACTTTTATGGTTTTGCTCTGCCTTTTTAATGAACTCATAATCTCAAACCTACACAAACACCTATGTTTTCTAAAATGTCCAAAATTGTAAAGATTTCAAACTAATTAACTATGGTTAGTTTAATAACTGCTCGGCTAGCCCCTTGAAATATGGCAAACCATGAGTATAATGGTGTACCTGAGGATTGTCATATTCAAGGGGCAGCCCAGGTTAAGTTTGCTCAAAAATAACAACAAGAAAAAAGAATAAACATTTTTTTAAAAAAAGGAAAATAAAACCCAACAGCTAGTACAGGTGTCTATATGTATAGGTAAGTGTATCCAAATAACAAATTTCCTTTTGATTTTGGCAAATTTCATTTGTAAACTAACACGTTAAAATTTTATTGGAAAGCAAACATCGTGCTTAAATGTCAATTTCAGCTGCTGTGCGAAAGTTACAAGAACTAGCAAATAGTCAGCTTCAACCACAGGCTTTTGATAAGTACATTAAAGAAGCCGGAATTCTGCATTCTCGAATAAAAGAATGGGACTTTGGTCTGAAAACAGGAAGATGGCACCAAGAACTATCCCTGGCCAGATATCTTCATGGAAAAGCTGTTATGTGAGAAATTATTTTGATTTATTTATCAGAAACATGCAAAGGTTAAAATTGAGGGCTAACTTCCTTTCAAAATTACCAAATTCGTGACTTCCAGACTTCCTTTGTAGAGAAAGGAATGTGATTGCACAAATGTTGAATTCTTTACACAAAGAAATAAATTTTGTATCTACACGTGTACAGTACATTTAGTGGATAAATGCGCTTTAAATACTAAAATACAATCTATGGTATAAAAACTAAAAATATAAAATATTTTCCTTTATCAGTATTAAGGGCCATTTCCATCAGTTTAGGCTTTTGAGAAAGCGTTTAGATTATCTCCAAACGAAGGTTGCCGATATCGACAAACGTATTTGGGATGCAAATTCCAAATTAAATTCGATGATCTCCTCAGGAAGAATCTCTGCTCGTCTTCGTGAAGTTAAGGTAATTGTGTTTGAGACAAATTCGCAATGTAAAGACTTGTACATCTCTTGAAAATGCCAGAAATGTGGTGAGTGTGTCTGAAATTTAAAATTTAATTCTTCTTGCAGCAAAAACTAAACGCAATCTCTAAGGACCAGGAACGGTTGGATAAACTTCCAAAACTTCTGAGACAACTGGAAAATCTGAGAGAGAGATTTGCGCTAGAGGTTGAGGTGTGACATGATTGATAATTATTTATTCAATACTGATTCCGTGACAATAATCAGGATAATTAAATTCCAGGAATTGGATAAAATTGCTTTTGATTCCAGCTCGACTATCTCAGTATTCCTGATTTGACAGAAATTCTGCCTAAACTTAAAGGTAGCTTAACAGAATATCAGGAATCCTTGAGGGTGTGTGAAAAATACAAACCAGAATTTGAAGTCAAGCTGCAATATATGGATGGGAATACGACAGAAATCAAAAAGTTGGTATACTTAATTTGCTAGTTTTATTTTTTAAGATGAGTTCTGACACATCCATCTTTTGTAGCGTTTACAAGCATGCCATCGAGAAACCACAACAGATTCTCAATAATATTGCAGATGAAGTCAAAATAATTGACGCATCTGAAATGCTTTCCCGAAAGTTGAATTACACTCATAACCAGGTAACCTTGTAAATAAACAGTTTAGGCATTATTTTATTTTCATGAACTTATTTGTGGAAGTGTAAAATCGAAATGTACTTGAATTTAACTATACTGCGTTTTCCGAAATTGAAACAGGTTGCAGTCATCGTGGAACTTTTCAGGAACCAATTCGTGGAATGGTTCCCAGAAAGGCAGTTGAAAACTTCAACTGTTCCACCACTTGCATTCCGACATATTACTGACATAATCGATGGCGAATCTTCTGGAATGTTTTTTAAGGACGATGATGGCGAAGATGATGAGTGGGATAGCATCCTAATGGCGGATGAAGTTTTCTTGGGTAAGCTTTTTTTAGGCTAAATTATGCAAAATTATGCTACATTTTCAAAAATTTAAAAGCACGACCTAGTGCAATTATTTGTAAAAGTGAAATTACTAGTGCAATTATTTGTAAAAGTCACAAATTTTGCTTTTGCAAATCAACAAAAGACAAACACTCAGACGAATATTATACGGAAATAATAAAAATATTTTAATTTCAGGATGTGTGTCTTTCAGAGCCATGATTTACAGAACGCAATTACGTTCCATGTTTGCACCTTAAATTTTAAGAAAATGATAGATCAGAAACAAATACACAGCGTTACAGTAATAAACTAACTAACCCCAATGACTGGTATTAATTAATTGAAAAATTTATTACTGGGAATTTGGTGAAAATCGCACAAGCAATATTATGAACTTTAAAATTTATTTTGTTCTACTGGCAAAATTAGAACACCACGAAGTGAAATTTTCTCATAGTATAAAATTAGGCCAATTATACGATGCATTGTATTTATTTCTATTTTGGGACTGTATGCTACCCCTAAAATCCAATTTCAAGAATTTTGATACAACTTAGAAAATGCATTTCAGAAAATAAAGATAACGCTAAACCATATTTACTCAAGGCCTCAGCTGATGAATTTAGGAATGGTCACACAAGTGGATGGATGGCAAGTAAGTTCTTAAATGTCTCACAAACGCTATTAAATCTTGTAAATACGAGAATATGTAAAGCATTAAGTAAGGCATGTTTGAACTGAAAGTATGCATATTTATTTTGACATATTTTCCATTTATTTGGATGCCAAATTGGGTATCCTTTCTAACAGTGGTTTTTATGAAGACCTTTTCTAAACTTGCTTTCTGAATTGCTTCCTGCAAAAGTTTTTTGAAGATGAAAAAGTTTAGTAAAAGCATTTTCAAAATATATTACCAGATTTGCGAGCCACTCTTCAGGAGTATGAGGATCAAGTCCAAGCTTCAGAGGTTATCATTAAGCAGTCAGGGAAAGTTCTGGAATCTGCCTTAATATTCCTGGAACGTCATCGCCAGTCCAAAACTGCTTCCACAGCTCAGCAACTCATAAAGGAAAACAAGCAGCTTGTGACCAAGTTAGCCCAAATGAGTGATGACGTCATTATGACCAATGACCTGCAGAAGAAATTTGGAAACGTTGATTTAACTGTGCGACGCAATAGTAAATCTGTCGAAGACGATGGTTAGCAGCCTTTTTGTCAGTTTTTGTTAAGATTTCACCAAATTTTATTCATCCCATTTACTTAATTTCAGTGAAGAAAGCCATGTCTGCTTTGAAGAAAATAGAGATTTTGGCAAAGTCCAAAGCTGTGCCTCTACCCCAGAAGTCGGACACCTTCATCAAGTTGGCAAATTCCTTGAAGGAAAAAATTGCCCAGGCAAAGTCGAAAGCCGGAAAAATTCGTGTAAGAATCTGAGGATAATTGCAACTTTAAAATATTGTACTAAAATTAACGTTTATTTCAGGCACCCCTAAGTTTAACCTCCCCAGGATACGTAAAGTTGTCCTTGCCACCAGCTCTAGCACCACCGCATTCCTACATCACCAACATTGACCTTTGGTTCATTTCTGCTAATAGAGATGGTTTTATTTTTCGAATTGGTAACAGTACTAAGGTAAGTGCTTAAGGGCTTTGCAAAATTGCATAGTTGGAGTCATTGAGTGCTTAGGCTATCGACCATAATGCCTCGTAGAAGGCACAGAAATTTTGGAAAAGGAATTGTGGAATTGTGAAGATGCAATATTTCCTTTAATTTGAGAAAAATGAAGGATACTACATGTAGGTAATTTTGGGAGGTTCTGCCGAATTTCGTAAGAAAATTTAATAATAAATTTAAATCGAGTTTTTGACCATAATGCGTCATAGAAGAAGCTCAGATTTCGGAAAAGGAATTGTGGGTTTTAAAAGATGAAATATTTCCTGGAATTTGAGAAAATGACGGATACTGGGTAATTTTGGCAGTTTCTGCCAAATTTAGTAAGAAAATTTAATAATAAATTTGATTAAAACTGATTTTTATGCCAAAATTACCATGTGAAAATGTAAAAACTATAAAAATTCCTTAAATTTGAGAATATGACGTACAACTGGATAAGTTTGGGAACTTTCTGTCAAACTTTTGGCATGCAAATTTATTATTAAATTTGAAAAAACGACATTTTTCAAAGACATTTGTGTAATTTGGATTCTCTCTTAATTTGAGTTTTCTGCAGAAATTTCTAAATGAAATGTAAAAATTTGCAGAAGGCGTTGCTGTTTTGGCGACGAAATATTTTCTGAAATTTGAGAAAAATGATAAAAGTGGGTCATTTTTCAAATTTTCTTCCGAAATTTTGACATGAGAATTTGTGAAGAAACTCGAAAAAAATGAAAATTTTCATAAACGGTATTCAGGTGCAAAAATAGGCCAACGATAAAAATTCCACAAACAAACAAACAAACAAACAATAAACGGTATTCAAATAGTCAAATAGTATTCAATAGTGAAATAGCAAATCAAAATCTTGAATTTTCAGAAACTTCAAACTTGGAAAAACTTTAAAATTACGTATTTTGTATATTTTGAGAATAGTTCCAATTGTCCTAAATAATTTGCTAACTAAAAATTAGGAAATGTTAGGTTTTAAAAAAACTTCAAATAGAAAGCGCATAATTTTGATGCAGTTGTTTAAAGGTGATGAATGGTGATGCAAAGTAGATGGGAATCAGTTTTTCATCCATGATCATCTAAGTATTTTTCCTGAGTAGTCCAGAATTTGTTCAGTTAGGTGTTCTAACTATTTTCAACTCTGTTAAGCTGTTTGTATAATTTAGTTTTCGAAGAACTTGGCGTGATCAAACGAATCTAAAACTTGTTGTAACCTTGGCTATTTAAATTCGACTTAAGACTTTCTCTTATTTATTCACGAATAGACGTGGGGTACCAGCATTTTCTTAGGCATGAGAAATTATCGTCTCCAAATGCATATTCACCAAAACAGGCACGTTTGGAAAGGCAACATTTCTACAATCATTGAGCGCAATCGATGGTATCGAGTCGAAATAGAATGGTAGTTTGTTTTTGGAAAATCTGCTGATTTATGATAATGATCCACTTTTTTGCTACGAATTTAACACGAACATTATCAAATTGACAGGGTATGTTCACAAGTAAAGGTGACATTAACTGCTGCCCGTGGTAAGACCTATGTGCAGAAAGTGAATTTGGAATGGACTTGTGACCTGGAGAGGATTTTTGTACCATTTGTGTGGATCGGAGGTGTGGACGAGTCAACTGAAACCAGGGTTTTATCCATGTCTGGGCATACCCTGCCAGACATGAATGGCTGCATTGGAGATCTCATCATCAACGAAGGAAATTTGAATTTGTTTGCTTGGGAAGCATCCAGAGGAATCCAGGCATCGTGTGCTTCTTCCAAAAAGTAAGTGACCTAAGTAACAACTGCTAACAAGTCGAAGAAAAAACTAGAGGGCTCTAAAATGTTGTATATTCCAAACGTTCCAGTTTGTCTTGATTTTTGAACGAAGCAAAAAATGTAATTTGAACTGTTTTCGCATAGGGACAAATACCACAGGGTTTCTGGTATGAACATCAAGAGCGATGTTATGCAAGTTTATTCTTCCGAAAATGAATTATTCCCTCCTCTGGTCGAGTTTTCGTTCAGATCAACTCAAAAGAATGCCACAATTGTCCATATAACGGATGATAAACAAGTAAGTTCTTTGTAGAATTCTTATCGATGGCACATTTGTAACAGATGGTAACATTTGAATCTCCTCATGTATACAAGTACAAGTTAAACCCTATATGATCTTAGCTGTTTCTTAATGGACATAAGCCCCTTGAAACCTGACATCTTCCAAATTTTTATGAAACTTATCTGGGTCAAAATCATTATGGCATCCTAAGACTGGATATCTTCTATTTTTGTATGAAACTAATCTTTTACATTTGTATGAAACTCACATTTTACATTTTTATGAAACATATCTTCTCCAATTTTATGAAACTTATCGTGTAAATGCAGCATATAAAAATGTAGAAGGAAAGTTTCATTGAAATTTAGAAGATACAGTATCTATAATTTCAAGAGCTCTCATGTCCAATAAAATAGAGCTGAAATCATATTTTTGATGAAACTAATCTTCTACACTTGGATGAAACTAATCTTCTACATTTGGATGAAACTAATCTTCTACATTTGGATGAAACTAATCTTCTATATTTGGATGAAACTCATCTTCTACATTTTTATGAAACATATCTTCTACAATTCTATGAAACATTTATGACACTTCTCTTTTACGTTTTTATTTCACCTTAACATTTTTTGAAACTTAGTGGGGTCAAAATTATTTATGGCATCCCTTATTTTAATGTCTTCGAATTTGGATATAAATCAAAAATGGCGAAAATTGCCCTGTTCGAAGCACTAATTTCAGATTGCTGAAATGATGCAGAAAGGTTTGTTTTATCATGTTATTTTCTTGAATTGGGTGCATGCTCTATTAACTGTTACTTATTGAACCTGAAATCAACTGGAAATCAGCTGGTTGTTTTAGAACGTTATATTAGGCTGTTAACCGTACTCGTAAACCGTTGTCGTAAACCTACAGTAAATTCATAAATAGATACTCTTGAAAAATAATTTGTGGATTGTTCTAGAATTTCAAGTGCTTCATATTTTATTATCTCGGCCAAAAATAATAAAACAATTCGTATTCCAATTTTTTTTAAAGTTTGTTTCTGCACAAGAGCAAAAACGCACAACAATGTTTAGGTTTTCCAATATTGCATAGGAATTTTTTCCTCAAATCTTATCTTCACTCGATGTTTCGTACTGAGGTA
>JAQGAF010001514.1:0-30150 GCA_034687865.1 Kryphioiulus occultus
TATGAATTTTCGTTAATTTCATAGATTTGTGCAATTTCACTGGTGTCCCATCAATTACGTTGACCACTGTACATGTATGAATTTGATAGAAATTTATAAGCTGGGAGTCCACACCATTCTGGATTAGTCGCAATGGTTATTTGTAAGATGCGTATTTTCGTCAACATTTTGCGAAACCCCTTTCTCACCACTTGTGCAAGAATTCCGGATTCAGCTCGAACAAGGTACTAACATTTACTACAGTTGAGTTTCAGAAAGTGAGTTTTTAGCTGCGCACGTACACGTAGCGCGCCAAGTCAATTAAAAATGGTGTCGCATATGGCTTTAGGGAGTTTGAAACCAATTTAAATACCAAGGTAGGAGCATGTAAAGTCAACAGCACGTCTTGCGGTGGATTTATGCAAGAGTCAATTAGCCAGAAAAAGTTTACGACCATTCATCATAAAAAGGTTTCTGGAGTGATCACAGCCCCAACTCGTTAATTAAGGCATGCAAACATTTACGAAAACAAATATTTTCCTCGCTGGCACGTTGAGCACGTGTCTGCGGTTGAGTAAGACGTTGAAGTAACACGGGTACGTTATAAGGCGCCCCGTGCAATAAAAATAGAGATCAAGGGCGTGGAGTTTTCAGTTTAAATATTAAAGGGGAGGAGGAGAGGCCCAAAATTTCAGATTCCCCACTGGGCCTACCTTGCTGCAAAGGGTGCCTGTGGAAACATGGTTTTCGAGGCTGGCAAATCCGTTGAAATTCGTGATTCCCGAGGTGGTTCACACCGATTTCGGAGTCCAGGAAGGGTTTTACAGAGGCGTAAAACACACGCGGGAAACAATAGGCGTATGGGGAGGGTGCATGGTACGAAAAACGAAATTGGCCAAGAATGAGAACAGCTCAGCTAAAACAAAAAGCCAAAAAAAAATAGCCAAGACACGACAAGTGCGTAATGAGAGCCATCAGCAGGGAAGACAAAAAAGAAAAAGCCTTACACATTATATCACCCGAGCTTCGACTTTATATAATGGGACAACCAAAATAGATTCCTCAGCCCTGAGCCAAAGATTCCAGTTGCTTTTTAAACGCGAGTCCTCAATCCCCGTTGCAAACGTGTACGTGCCTAATAGCAACAAAAATTGTTGATGAAGACCCTGGTCCCTCAGACGGTGCTTGAGACTCTTATGTGAAAGTTGAAAGTTGGGCTGGGACGAAACAATTTATGACCAAAATTCAGGCGTTGCCGAATAATCCCGATTAATCATGTGTCTAGTGTTAATGAGTAGACTAGTGCATGTTTTTTGGTAACAAATACAATGTAATATTTTTATCTTCTTTTTTTTGCGTAAGTTCAAGAGTTTAAGAATTTAGATATTTTGTTGTTTTTGTCTTGCATTAATTTTGAAAAGTTTTTTTTCTTGTATTTTTGTATCTAATGTGTCAAATAATCTCGTTTAAGTTTTCAGGCCATAAAAGTCCTACTTTGAACTTCGACCTTAATCGAATACATTATTATTTTTATTATTATTAAATTGAAAATTATTATGTACGTAAAATCGAAGTTTTTCAAACAGAAGACCGAGTATTCCAGATTGAATATAAAACTCCCAAAGGTTTCCATGTTTTCCAGATTTGTAATCACCATGAATGTCAAAGATTTCTGACTACATTTGCTTTTACAAATTGTTTTTCATCTTCATACATGTACACCATCAATGGAAGAATTCATGTATGTTAGGAAATTGCACACAGCTCCACCCCTTTAATAAAATGTGTGTCTATTGAACCGAAAAAGGACTCAAAACTGTTGCTGCTCAAACTCCCAAACTTTCAGATTGAAACCTGTTCGGATTCAAAAGGGCCCATTAATTCGGGATGGCCAATAACGAGATTTCTGCAACATAGCGTGCCTAGAACGCGGCTCTAATTTAATTCATTTATCAAATTAATTTAATCAGATCTCTTAGGACGTGACATTGCTGACAGCTTGGGTTTTCGATGAAATATCATTTCCAAATATTTCTGAGAGGTTCGTAATTCGCATTTGCTGGAATGTGGATCCGTCGCAACGACAGAGCAACCCCCACCCAGGCTCATGAATATTAATTCGTAGTGCTCTAATAAGACATTTTGCTCATTAGTGTCATGTAACATTCATTTTCCATTAAGTTCTGACGACAGCAGCTAAATTCTCTCTTATTAAAAATGCATCAAAATAGTAATTAGGAAAGCGAATTATAGCTGCGAGCTTCTTTTCGAGAAATTTTCTTTTGAAAAAAAAAACGATTTTAATTAACAATGTTAACACTGACGACCCCACCCCTTTAAATTTACTGTACGTTATAAATACAAATGCGTTAGCTATTTCTGCATAGCTTGTCAGGGTTAAGGAATTTTTTTATTAAATTTCGCATAATCTATGGCCGATTTTTCAACCAAAATATCATGTTATTGACATTCCTAAATCCCACTAATGCACAAATATTTGCGTACGTAAAATATTACGTAATGTTCGCAAAATGCTGGTTCTCTACTACTTGTATCTCCAAGTACATGTATGCTCTGCTATCTTGCCGGTGGTATAGATTTGCACATTTCTTACTGTATGTCTTCATGTCAGCAATTGCAACATGGAAGTTAACCAAAAGTTGGGCTTTTCTAACCAACTTGGCTAAAATCAGTGTTAACACATTTCCCAAACCAGAGCCAATGATTGAGCCCCATGCAATTATAAGAACACAAATTACGTATGGTATCAACATCGAACTTCGTAAGAGCCAAAACCAAATATTGGATGAAGAAATAGAAGTTTACCTATTATAGCAATTAGCCGGACGCCTACCTTTAACAATATAGACACAAGGACGCCACAAGGGAAGTCAGGTACCTGAAAGAACAAAAAAATAATCATTATTGTCTGATTCCTTACATATTGTACAGCAAATGCGTTTCAGCTAATGAACCAAATATACGGCTTCGAATGTTTGTTCAAGTAGCCAGGGTCCTTGAATCGTTTATAACGTACTTAAATGGCACTTAGGCAGGCAGCACTATAAGTCCAATGGGCACATTGTAGTGTAGCCTACTGTTTATCTAAAGACCACCTGTTCCATCCAGTGCTACAATGTAGATGTTTACACTACTGTAGGCCTACATAGCAGCCAAAATGGCGGTTTTGGAGACATATCGATGATGAATGTCTATGAACGGTTTACAAGAAAGCGATAAAATTATGATGTGTTAAACATGCACATGTCTTAATTGCCTTAATTCTGATAAGCAGTTTTAGGTACCAGGTAAAATATTCATTATTATATCAGAAAAAAAAGCACTACTCCAGATGGTGAAAACTGAGTTCCAGACAGTTCCCAAATGACATTTTTAAAACTGATATATGACATTTCCAAGTTCAACAACTTTTTCGGAGGTTACATGGTTTGCTTAAATGTCCACAGGTGGTGCTCGTTGCAGCAACCATTTAAAAGTTTTTTTCACAGGTAGGCTAATCTCCACAGAAACCCAGTTACATCGTAAACATCTGATTTTTTCGTTCGTTTACAAAAATTCTGGCTTGCTAGGAATTTGTTAGCAAAAGCACAGTGCAACTAGCGAGGGAAGCTAATATATAGCGGCAAATTCACGATCCACAAACATTTAATTATACATAAAATTTATTATCTCTCGCGTTGGCTTTTAAAGACCTAATGGAAGCAGAGCCATAGGCCCATAACGTCTGCCATACCCTTAGTAATGGAGCCCCAGACTCCACCCGAGATACATTTAATAAAAGTCCTATGCAACACACATTAGGCCTTAAACCGAATAATTATCAAAAGCCGACGTTTGCCAGCATAACAACACGATTTCGATCATCTGGAAACATTGCCGAGCTAAATGACTCTTTGGGTCTCTTATGGGAAGCTTTTAAGTGCATGCAACCATGCCAATTACGACTGCAATGAAGCTTCAGGAATCATTTGGGAAAACGAGTTGTTTGAATCAAAAACCCAAAATAGGACGTAGCTAGGACGAAAAACGAACGAACATGATTTTGTTTTACACCATATCATATTCTTGGGTTATACTAAAAACTGCAAATGTGATAATATCGTATATTGTAGGTCTACAATACAGGAGACTTGAAGATACATGTACTGTACATGAATAGTTGTTTTTCCACACTGGATAACCACAACGGTAGTAGTATAACAAAAGTAATCTCTGGACCACTTCTCCAGAGTTAACTTGAAACATTTTCACAAGTTAAAAAATTGTTAAAACTTACCATGTCATTAGCATTTTCTACATGTTCACTAAATTTGCTTGCAAGAGAAAATAAAAGTGGTCCAGAGATGACTCAAATATGGTCAAAGCGTTACAAATAGACGGTGCTCCCTGAATTGGAGCATCAGCCTACATGTGCAAGAACGAATCATGGCCTAGCTTCTGAATTTATAATTTTTATTCATTACAGTAATTTGCGTTTACCCCAAACCTAACAATGTAATTTCTGATTAGCTGCTCCTAACCGCCAGGCAATCACTGCCAGACTACAAGCTATAAGGAGAAACCAACTTTTTAATGTCTATATGTTGCGTATACAGAACTGCAAGAAGTATAAGCGAAAAATTTACTTGAACATGTTAAATAGGTGTTAATTACTTGAAAGTTACAAGCAATATTGTGAAAACTACAGGTATGTTTTCTGGTATATTACTTAAACAGCGTTCCCCAAAGGTGAAATGTTCGCCTTCCCCTGACTTTTCTAGATTTTAAAACTAATTTCTTTCAAAAATGCCATCCACCAACATAAGGAATCCTGTCTATATGTATTGCTTATTATACATAAACAGGTGATAGTAACATTTTTCAAAAGAAAAGTCCGGTAATTTAATCTTTATCAGTCATTCTGAGACAAATTTCTCGAGTTTCTAGCTCTATCTCTTGGTATGGACCAAGTCTCTAACTTTTAATCAAAATAATGAACTTGCTTTTTTAAAATTTCGAACAGATTCCCAGTTTCGAAGAAAAGTTTTCTAGCACGAAATACTGTAAGTTGCAGAAGACGACGAATCACAAAATCGGCCAATGAATGTAAATGATATTGGGCAAACAGACCACTACACGTCCATGTATAATTCAGCGATAGAAATTCCAGCAAATTGAAACGCTACAGTGGAAACCAATTAATGCTAAAAGGGTTGGCAAAGTGCGGTTTTCGGAAATAAAGCTTGCCAAAGCAACCTGGGGAATTCTCCCAACCTAACAGCTTATTTATTTAATGCTGGTTTATTGCTGAACAAACGCATGTAAACAGTGAGAGAACCTGGATTTTTTAAATGTTGCAGCAGAAGTTGACTAGAATTTGTCCAGATTTTTCTAGATCGATAGTTTCTATACCTGCACATTACAGTAGTTATATCAAAAATGCTGATATCCCAGTATCAGACAATTTGGATAACATTTTCACCAAAAAATGGTCAAATTAGGTTTCCACTTACCTAAAACCAAAAGCATTTTAACTGATTATTTGGCTACACACTGACAAATATCGCATTACCACCGGAAACAACGAACTAATTGGCAAGTATCTGTCCATCAAAAACAGGCAAAGTCCTTCATCGTCAGAGCTAAGATTTAGCGAAGACGTTTGTTCAAATACCGCTATGCGCTTACAAAGTCAGAGTCTAATTATAAAATAGCCTTCTATCTTCACTAACTTCGAAAAAATTACGAACATGAACCGCATCCAGAAATACTCGGGTCAAGAAAAAAATTCAAAAGAAGTTCAATTGGGATTCAACACATGTACATTCATGTCGACAGAGCTGTCAAAATAAGAAAAAAACGCCAGTTTCAAGTGAAAAAACTTGTTTCTTTGAAAATGTCCATTCGCCCAAATCGATTTTTATGTCATTGATTTCGGTGCCTCGAAGAACATCCATATCCAAGATTTGAAAATAAATCGATGATAGGTCAATGAAGACGTAGCATTTTTCTATCTGACATGTTATCCAATTGACGTAAAAATATTGAGGTGTTTTTTTTATAAAACCAAGAAAAATCGACTTGTAACTTGGCCAAAAAGTTGCAAATAAAACCAAAAAGGTACATTAATAAGTCACAATTAACTAAATTCTATAAAAAAATGCCAAGCCATTCGGTCGAATTCTTATTAAATTTCCTTGATTTTGACAGGTTTTCCTTACACTTTTTGCAAAATCTCCAGACAATTTGAAAACAAACTTTCTCGGATCTAATGCATTTTCACATCTAATCTTTCCTGACCACTTTTACGTGGTTTGTATTGGATTTCGAATTGCAAATTCCATGATTTTTCATCGACTATTTTATGACTAAACAAATTTCAATGCCTATCAGAATATGGGGCTATTCAAGTTTTTTCAGCTCTAAATAGCGATTTTCAGGGACATCATCTACTACAGTGATGGCACGGTATTGGTAAAAAAAAGCGTTGTAGGACAATTTTTTTTGCAAAACTGGGTGATAAATGACGAATTTTAACCCAAATTTTTATTTTGAGAATCAATCTAAGGAAAAATTCCATGACCTTAATGTAAATTTGATTTCTTTTCCCTGACTTTTTCCTGAGCTGAATTTCACGAAATGACTTCCATGACCGGCAAACAACCTTGTTTTACATAGTTATCAGTGAACACAAAAATCAAGAAATGACAAGCAATTTTGTGCACAAATTGTAACGAAATTTCCAATTTCACACAAAAAAACTAAATTTGCTGATTCCTTAAGACTACCTTAACAGTTGGAAAGGAAAATGTTATTCGGATCGTTTCTACTTTATGGGTGCGAATTAGAGGAGTTGTTTGAATAAGCTTCCATAGGTTCAAAAAGCTTTGTTTCCCAAATTGCAAGGAAGCGATACGATATATAGCTATAGATTATCTGTCTTCCCAAGAACAGGTGCTTGTTCTCAGGAAACATTTTCTCGATACGAGTACATCTAGGATTTCATCAAACCGTTTCTGAAACCTGCCAACGATGCTCGTTTCTAGTTTTAAAACTCATTGGTGAACAAAGATCTAAAAGGACAGCCATGGGAGCTGTCATACGATTTTTATTCGAGTTATAAGGAGATTTTTAAATGCAAAACAAGCTGGAAACAATAACTGGTAGAAGATCATAATTTTATATACAGTAAAACCTCCGAAGTTGACCACCTCCCTATGTTGATCACATTTTAACTGATCGGACGGTCACGACATTAACTGAATGGAAGGTGCCCTCTGCATGTTGACCACCCGCGCCTCTATGTAGTATGTTGACCACTTGGACGAGAGCACAATAGTAATTGAATCCCTGTATATGTACATATATGTTGACCAGCATGGTCTCAACATGTAAAGTCATGGATGATCAAATGTATTGGCTGCTTGCAAAACTTTGTACTGTACACCCCTATAGAGGTACAAGAGTTCATTTTGAACCCCTTCAGTACCCGTACTGTACTGCGTTATAAATTTGCAGCACATTAGCAATACTGGTACTGTATTATGAACATTTTAATAAGATTATTCATGAATGACGAATGATTACTGTAAAAGGTAAGTACAGTACATGCATGCAGTTCACGGAATTAAAATCCTGTGTGATGTAGACCAGTTTGCGACAGCTACTTTGGTGGTCAAGTTACAGAGGTTCTAATGTACTATATGTATGCGAAGCACAAAATGCTCATCGAACACATTATATAATATTTTGAAACTTTTTTCGAATAGAAGATACCATGACATCTTTAGTACAATGTAATTCAGTGTTTTTCGTTTCTGTACACAAATGCCAAGTAAGAAAAGCATTGCAATTCCAGATCCCAGCTAGCCTTACTTGACAAATAACCCTTTGGCACGAAAATTGGCTGCTCTTTTTAAAAACAGTTGCAAAATTCATGGCTGACAACTTCAGAAAACGAAATGACGTGATTAGTAATTTATAGCGCTGTCCCGAGTCAGCTTCAGTAGTGGACTGGCTTTTTTAGTTCGATGCCTATTCAAACAAACCGATGATACACGATAGCACTGCATGCTCATTTGTTATTCTTAAGCACGTCATTTCAGAGCAAATAGCATTGCCAGAGGATCAAATTTCAAGCAGCGGGAATACGCCATTGCTACGCTACATCTATTCAATGAACGAATCCACCAGTTAGGTTAGAATGGGTCAGTGAACAGAGACAATGGAGCATGCGCACTAACATCGTGTCAGCCGTGGACACCACGAAACCACAAATGGCTGCAATGTCATGTTATCTCAGGCAAATGTGTCAAAAAAGCCTCGTGAAGAAGTGTCAGTTTGCAAACGAGCACCAATCGATGCTATAATGATGGCATAGCAAGCTGATGGGCAGTTGCACTATTAGTCTATTTTCATCGAGCAACAGATATACATTACGATTTCACCAAAAAAATGTTTAAAATGTTGTCGAGCCTTCGTAGTATAATGTGGATTGCCTTGTCAAAATTGTCCTTACTGAAGGTCGGATGAACTGCAACCGAATTAAACAACTTTAATGATTTGCTGCTGTAGTCAGCGAATTGGTAGAGAAAACTTTAGTGGATCTGTAAGAAAGTCAATGGGGCTTCAAGAACTTTAGGGGAACTGCTTGGGGTTTCAAGAACTTCAGTGGAACTGCTTGGGGTTTCAAGAACTTCAGTGGAACTTCATGGAATTTCAAGAACTTTGGTGGAACTTCTCATATGAGGTTTCAAGAACTTCAGTGGAACTTCATGGAATTTCGACAACTTCAGAGGAACTTCATGAAAGGCCAAGAGCTTCAATGGAACTGCATAGGATGTCAAAAGCTTTAGTGAAACTAATGGGATTTCAAGACCTTTTTTCTTTAGGAACATCAGTGTGAATTCATTAAACTTGTTACTTAAGTGGGGTTTATCCAGAACATGAGTGGGTCTTCAATGATCCACAAGAACTTGCAGGTCCAACAGTAGTCATGGAGTCTCGCAAATCCCTGAAGTTAGTCAGTTGTACTCAATTCTTAAGAGTCTGACCCTTCGAGTTGGATTTCTGTTTCATCGGACTTGTGAACTGTAGATGGATACGGACTGAAACTGATGAAGACGTCGAATAACCAGCACCAAAATTCGATCTAGCGAGTATGCATAACAATTCTCGGTGCTGAAACGCATTCCCTGGAGCGATAAAAATTCGCTTCTGGTTCAAAAAAAATTCAGTGAACAAAATGGCGATCTCAAAGCCAGCAGCAACATAGGCCGAATCGAGCTATGGGTCCCATCGCAAAAATCCATAAATAGTGTACGGCATCCGTCCTGCATGGTCTCAACAATTCCGATAGTGTACGGGGGTAATCTGTGCGTTCATGATCTACATTCCCAATGGAAGCTATTTAATTACATTTGAAACTTCTTGCGCTCCCAGTGCTGATTTCAATCCTAGAAAGACGACCAAGAAGTGAGTGGAAATTGAAGCCGTAAGATGGTAGGCAGCTCTTTTCCAGGGCAGGTCCCAACCAAACAACAATATACAGGACGATTATACGCGGGATACACATCCATCCTACCCCGCACTACTTTAGAATGCTATCTATCAATCTTTTTTTAACCCTCGTGGGAAATACTTAAACTCAAACCCAATCTGAAAAGATTCAAAGACTGCCTCGGTGCGGAGAAAAACTCCCTGCAAGAGGAATTACTGGATACCGATGGACATTCAATGAGGACTTTCTCTTACACAAATCTGGGCACTCTACAATATTAAAAAGACACGGTCAATATGTGAACGGATTGATAAATAAAACTATCAATCTTCCACTGCACAAAAACTACTTGCATGGCGAGGTGAGGCGTGACCAGAATGGATATGATCGAAACAGGCCTGTTTAAAAATTCAAACTTGAGCCAAAATATCACGTACGTGTGCAGGGTATGAACTCTGGATCCGAAGCGAAATATTGCCGGTTGCACCAATCAGCGACTAATGCGACGCCATTAAAACGAGATTAAAAGCCAACAACACTGCCTTCCTGAACTGCAAAATGCTGAAACGACTGTTTCAACAATGTCACTGGGAATGTAGCTTTCCTTTAGGACACAAAGAATAGCAGATAAGTGGACAGCTGAATATGAAGTACAGAAATCACTTATTCCTTCAACTTCAGCGATGTCTTTCCTCAGTACCGAGTCGAAATCGATGAATAGTAGTCAAAATAGAAATATTGGATTTCCAGATACATGAATAGGCTACAGTGTAGGCTATGGTGAACAATGAAATTAAAACACTGCACTAGACTGAGGTACATGCACATCTTAAGCAGGCATTGCAGGGTTCCCTTAGAGATGACGTTTTCCAACTTCCCCAACTTTGCCAGGTTTTTAAAATAAATTTCCCTGACCACACAGACCACTGAAAATGACAAAATGACATGCCGATGTAAGGGAAATAGCAAATTTAGATTAGTTTCTTAATTCCATTACAGAATTGCTAGTAATTTCTTGATTTTTGTGCTAACTAATACCTAGCTATGCAAAATCTGTTAACGATTTATTGAATTTCCCTAACTTTCTAAAAGAAAATCAATTACGAAAACGTTAATTGTGCATGCACAAACTGATGATTTTAATCTGAATCACTACCTCATGTATATCACTTCGTCATTAAAGGATGGCGATTAAAAATGAGTTGGTAATTACTGAACAGATCAAGAAACAATAATTAAGAGAAAATGAACATACTCGTACCATAGTTGCCTGGAAACTACATTTGTTCAAAAACCAAACCTCTGAAGTTACGTGTTCAATTCATTCGTTTATTTGACCTAACTAAACTGAAATTGCAGTGGTGGAAATTAGAGTAAGTCTGAATCAGATTGGTAAAATAAAATAGCCCCTGCTTTCCATAGCTGATCCTTTTAAGTAACGGTTAAAAGATTTTAATGGCCAGAGTTAAACCACGTCCATTACAACAAACGAGATGCATTAACAGAGCTAACCAAATAACAGGTTTACGTGCCAATCGACGATGTGATTAATTCTAAATCAATAATATGGCATTTAAAAGCCATTAAATGACCATTTGGAAGGCTAACATTTACTCCAAATTGACCTAAAGCAATTTGCTGAGGTCAATCCAACTCGTGGTTTGCTAATCAACGTTGACCATAGTGAGATTGCTAGTAGATGTAAACCTTATTTTTTTCAAAATGGCTTTCCTACTTCGATATTGACACTGTACGTTTGAATAACAGCTGGTAATGGATAAATTGACTGATCAGAGTTGATGGCATCCCAATAAGTTAAAGTGGTTTTGTCAAAGAGCGATCGTAGCGCCACCTGGGCTGCTGGAATCGATTGGCAAGACAGTGCCACACGCACTGTTTCTGCGTGCTGCAGTTATATCGAGATACAAGATACATGCACGTCTTATTCACGACCTTGATAGGCCAATTTCGCATTAACATTCATTAGAAGCGGTTCTAGTGGAAACAGAAAATGAAGCGAAAGGCAAACTGAAACGTCATTCATTTCCTACCGGTTATACAAGCTTTCAAATTAAGAAAGAAAAACTAGCCTTATAATTCCATGAATGTAATCCCCAAAGGAACTTTCTTATCCCAGCTAATTTACTAATAAAGTTTCGAACGTTGTGATCATCAAAGGGCAGAGTTAATTAAAAGTTATACTTAGTCCTTTGCTTGCCATATACATGTACACAACAAGTCTGTGCGAAGAATTATTTCTGATAAGCAACGTACACGACAGCAAATTTGCCTTGACTTTCAAATTTTTGTTTTCAAGTTGTTCGCTTCATAAGCTCGCATTCAAAAAATTAACAAAATGCGCATGAGTTTTCATTTCAGTTCAGGAATGGGGCTATTCATGACATGAGAACTTTGCAACAGCAAGTTTATGCCCATCATGCAGAAAACTTCTTTGGATACTTTGGAATGAATAAATATAGGCACTAAATTTATTTATTACCTTGTAAAATGAGTCGTCTGCCAGGGATTTCAACCAAGTTTAAAGTTAGTCGTAAATTATGCAGTTTATTAATTAAAAATATATAAAAAAGATACCATCTTTTTTTATTTTTAAAAAACGCAGGAATTTACGACTTTAAAAACATCGTTGAGGCACCGGGTGGACATTTTACAGGGTAAGAAATAAATTTAATGATTTACCAATTTAAGTATCCCAAGAAGTTTTTGTTCACAGTGGACATGAACCTGCAATTCCCCTACCTATGAAGGAACATTTGGTTAGCTGTTGATCATCGTCACCTTCAGTGTCAGTATTGTGTGTGTGGGGGTGCTTATTGATGACATAATATTAATTACATGTAATTTCAAGAGGGTCACGACCCGCAAACTGCTGGGGGAACACTGATCTACACCTTCCGCTAGCAAACACTGTTATTACAGTTGCATCTCACTAGGTTTTACACAGCCATATAATTAGCACAAACAGCGCATTATCAAACACCCCATGCAATAGAAAGTGTCATAAAAGCCTCTCAACCTTTTCAGGTAATTAATACGTCTGGCTTTGTACCGAAGATACACCCTCGCCATACGAACTAACAAAACGAGATTAACAGTGGCTGCTATGATAAAAATTAAATCAGAAAATATGAATCTTAGCCCATATTCCAACAAAAAAACGTGTAAAAATTAAAGAAATCGTCGTAGGTGAAGTGTTTTTTGAAAACTGGATCACAAATGATGAATTTTAACTAAATGTTCTCTAAAACCATAAAGATGACATCATTTGGCCAACCACGCCTCAAGGTGATGACATTGGTTACTTTTTCAACAAAAAATTGAGACTAAAAATAAAATTTACTGTTGAAAGACCCCTATTGGCAATAGTCAATGCACTCAATTTCTAAACAGTGCTGGACAATATGGACTTAATTATAAGCTCACTAGAAGATCTGGTATATTTCCTCTCAAAAGAGCGAGCAAAATGAACGAAGATCAAGCACTGCATGAAGAGATAACTCATAAAATGAAGAAACGTGAATTTACAAAATTATAAGGTCACTTGTGATGGCTAAAAAACACCGAAAAGTAATTATACAAGCAAGCACTTGATAGTTCAACCCCCATTCAGCCACCCTTGCTAGTGTAGTATATACCCCTCGAAAATATGGTTTGGAAAATTGACATGGAATCTTCATGGAAATGAGGGTAAACATGATCTAAGATCAGCCAACATGAATTGGCGGTTATCAGAAATTTCAATTGCTGTTTTAATATCATTTCCACTCGCAAAAGAATTTCGGTGAATTTCCCTTGGAATTATTGACTAAAGCATTAACGCTAATGCTTTCGATGTTAATAAAATGTTGGTAGCTGAGGAATTTTAATAAAGTTTCCCATGCCCAATGGGGGTGCATGTATTAAAACGAGCAAGGCTGTAACAAGCGTAACAGTGAAGTTTTCAAAAGGCATCCTCCCATTTGCCAAGTCGAGTGGCAAACTACAAATTGGCACGCATCATTTTCAAAGCTCAAACAAAACACGCCCAAAAACATATAGTGTGGATAGAAAATCTATCCATGCATCGGGATCCAGTGATTGGACTTCATTAGGTCTCCAACAATGGCATTAAAAATCCCAAGAAAAGTCAGCACGCCATGGATTCGCAATGCGTTATGTTAAGCAGACATGCGAATGGGCAATAAATTGGGAAATGGCGTTGATTATTAAGCCAACTAAAACGGGGCCGAATGAAAACAATAGAGGCGAGTGATATCGAAAAAGCAGCAGAGACAGAAAACACGCAAATCATATTGGAAAGTGCTTTTCTCTGCCATATAGCCATTATTTCGTGACAGCAAAAATCGACCATTTCGATGATGATTGGGAAAAGTGAACACCCAGGTTAACAACTGCGGAAGGCTGGCTGATGGGAAAAAACGAGCTTAGTGAAATGGAACGAGATGCAATGATCCATAGGCAAAAACAACTTATTGTAAAACGCCTAAGTTCTAACTGATAGGGAGAACGCAATGCCACCCATAACTGACAACATTAGTATACATGCCATTGCAAATTTTAACACTGCCAACACTGATGATTGCCTTCAAGGCATACCTGTAGGTTTGTTAAGATACAAATTGAAAAACATGAATCTGAACATTTGGTGTAACATTACCATAATTAATAAAAGAATTAAAATCTTACTTCACTGAGACTCCGTAATATATATTAAGGATGTATATTCAATCGGGTTACATGCTAATATTGCTACGCAAATATGATGTATGAATTTATTCTTTTGCTTGTCTTTATGAATGTAATGTTTGAATAGGCATACTGCTTGTATGCGTTGTCTAAGTAAAACGTCAATTGTTAAAATGCTAAATGTATACGATTTATGAAGTTATATTTTGCTATGTTACGTTGGTTCTGTATTTAGAGACACTGCCGATTAAGTGTTTATTTTTCAGAGCATACAAGTCAATTATGGACTTCGCTCTGTGGATTTTATTAATTTTATCAATTTCCTATAAGCCAAAATTTCGTAAAATTCCGCGGAACTAAGCGATAAGTTTAGCATTTAAACTATTTCACGAACATATGAAGTGGCCTTATCTGAACAATAAATTCCCTGAGTTTTCCAAGGTCATTCTCATTTTTCCAGATTCAAACAAACATTTTAAGGAGATAGAAATCAGTTTTCTACGTCATTATTAGTAAATTATAGTTAAGAACCAAATTTTACATTATTTTAACTTCACTCGCTGCCTATGTTATGTTAATATCGAGTAAAAAGATAAATTGATGTACTGCTATTAACGCTTGTTTCATTAAATCTGATGGAGAAAAATATGTAGTAAAAGTATTTGCTGACCCAGATCACTATTAAGGCTAAATCATTAAACCCAATATAATAATCATTTATAGCAAAAAGCATTTCAGTTTAAGAAAGAAAATAACACTGTATTAAATTGAAAAACAGAAGTGAAGTCTTTTCATATAATCAGATGGTGGAATTATTGATTATTGGGCCAATGATTTTGTGATTTAAGCTGTTTAGAATTATATAATGAACCAATCACAAAATAAAACTTTGAAATCTGAAAAAAAGATAAGTTTGTTTGAAATTTCTCTTTCAGGTCGTCGACCCGTCATCGAATTTTCGTCTCAATGCATCTTTGGAAGTTGAAAACACGACATTTTATACCAGGGACGTGCACAAATAACTTTTTTTTGAAAAAAATGACTCGATTGAAACACACAGCATACACGTACACTGTATTTGTCGAAAATTAGAAGACCCCTATACGAATTACCTTATTCAAAATGACGAGACCCATTCGTGTGTTCTCGATTTTCTGCTCTATAAAACTCCCATTATGGGCACTGATGAAAGCGAAGCATGTACCACCTCAGAGTACCTGTTTCGCGTATGAACCGGCGTAGGAGTCAGATTATTTTTCCAACAAAGTGGATCTCAATTTGTCCCCCGGATGGATACTCCATGGAGAGCGAAGAAAAAACAAACTTGTTTATATCAGCATTTGTGGGGCAATTGATTCATGTTGGAATATTGCGAACAGCCTCAACGGGAGATGTAATAATGCTCTGTGAGACTTTATACGGGTTCGTTGGTCAGGGAAAAAATGTGGTAAAAAATTGAAAGCAAATAAAAATGTGAAAATACGGCACAAATTGTTCCTAATGAATGGAAACGAGCTAGCCTGGTGGGTCTTCCTTTTCGATATCAATCCATATCACTATGAAAACGGGTGAAGGTCAAAGAAGCACAACGGGAATAGGGCACAAGGTGGAAAACAGCTGCCAGATGCAACTTATTCAATCAAATTCAAAGACTGCGTAATGAAAGAAAAGCCAACAAATTGCATACGTAGGCTATTCTGGTAGCCCAATGGTGTGTTGCTACCATTGCCTACCAAGCCATATGTTGCCAAGCTCAGTGAAAACAAGGTTGTCCATGGAGGTTACCAGGCGGTAGCAATTCCATCTGGGACATGGAATGACAAACGACTGTTATTAGGAAATGAGGGTAATATCGCAATGGTTTCAAATGGTGGACAAGTCGCACAAGTACATGTACTTATCAACACTGTATTCATAAGGGTACCCGGGGAATGGAGGCGCCATCCATCGGGCATTTTGGGCAACAGATGCAGGACTCAAACTGAAATTCTCAAGTCGATTTCCCTGACAACGTTTCAGCCACTTCCCTGACATTTTACCTGCAATTTTTTTTAAACTAAGAAAAATAATCGATTTTATCCGACATTTTTATTAATGATGATGACTAAACAATTGGTTGACGCAAACTTTCTCAATTTCCCAGACATTTCCAAGAATTCACTGACACTTTCATTTCCCTGACATTCCCTGATTTTCCAGAAAGCGGGAACCCTGCAATGGTAAAATGCAGAAACTGTTGAGAATGTTAATTTCGAAAATAGAGTATGTATAACATTATATATACACCGTCTATTTTCAAAATTAATGAAAAATGAAGTGTTCTTACCCAAATTATCAAGTCGATTTCCTCGACATTTTAAATGAAATTTAACACAGCATTATGTCACGGTAATAGTACAGTGTAGTTATTTTTCAAACCCAGAACCAAAACTAACGAATACAGTAGTATTATTTGCTATTCAATAGCTGCAACCCATGCAAGTACATACACAGGGTTCCCCCAGGTTTGGGGGAAACCTGCATAACCCGTGAAAGTACCTAGTGTATCTGTGCACCTACTGTATGTAAATGATAGCCACATCCACTAGCATTAAATGTGAACCAGCTTGGAGAGACAGCTTGGTAAAGCTCGTTGAATGCGTGTTAAAGCCTGTGAAAGCTTGTGGCAAAATGCACACATGACAGATCAACGTTCAGGATTGAATCATGCATTAGGCCTACTATTTTTATCATAAGAACACAAATCTTAAACTGTGTACGAGTTCTTTGTTTGTGGGTATAAAACAATGAAGTTTTGAACAGGTTTAATTATTTGAAAAATCATAGTCACTATCTAATTTCTCTAACACTTCAGTATCACAACATTATCCCTGTGTTTAAGATTCAGTATGATGCCTTTGTCTCAAATAGTTCATGAGAATCAAGTTTCAAGGTATTGTTTGGCAGTTTCATCCTACATTACATTTTCGAGAATTCCCTGATACACCCTGATGAGATAAACACTGGCATGGATTATCCATCCCTGATAAACAACAAAATTTATGTGGTTTGTTACGCAAACAAATTATTAAATCCCACACTGCAATGTTTGGTGAGTGGGTGGAACTTACATTTCACTCGTATTTCACTTAAATTCTATGCACGTTGCTAGAATTTTGCGAAGAATTCAAGTTTCAGCCCATGGTTCAGAAGCATCGTTCAACTGGCGTGCCGTCAAACTTCCTGAGCATCGTGAACTAATTAAATTCTTGGATCTAATGTTAAATTTTCAAGGATTAACATACACATATGCTTGAGCTTTAATAAATGAAAATTCCACTAATTTGATCGACGAACATGTAGGCAATACCGAATGGGAAGCTATATTAGCATTAGGAAAGAAATTCCTGATGCAAGGCTAAATTATTAGATTAGCTGAATATTTATGCAGTTCCACTATCAAATTAACATAATGGGAGGAATTTTCCAGATAAGAACATCTACAGAACTGCGGCATTCAATAAGTAACGATGGAAGTGTGCACCGGCAGTTAAAGCTGGATTCAAACCTAGCATTTATATTTACCTAGTGGATATACAAGAAAAGCTAGAATTAAAAACATGTTCTTCTTTAAAATGTACTTGAAACAATTTTAAGCTCACGGGAAAAGAGATAAAATTAACAGTATTAATTAAATGTTAAGTTATCTCTTTCTAAGTTGCCTGCGAAGTTTGCAAAACTGAAATTACAAACATTTCCGAATCCCTTTAAGGTTGGCATTAAATACTATGGCATACCTTTCTATAGTAAAAGACCATAGAATCTGCATGTTACCTGAAGGAAAACTAGCTTCAATGTAGAGCAAGAGGATGCGGCCATCATTTACAGAGATGCACAAACAGGTACTTTGATATGTGCTATACTATTCTACACTACTTTATTCTATTCTGGTCAATACCCCAGTCAGCATTTAGATGGCATGTGGTGGGCTGCAGCTGTTGTAGTAATAATAAGTTGTATTATCATTACCCGTAGTTTGCATCATGTCAGTCAACCTAATGAGACTGAATATCTTACAAATAATGCAAATTTAGCATAGCATTTGCTGTTTTAACCAGAACACCTACCATCTCATGTCAGATTTTGCCCATTTGGCACCATTTTCGTATCTTGAGTGCAAGACATGCCAATGTTTGGATTAGGATCGCCATCAACAGTATTCATATAAGTTAGTTCTGGGTGATGCCACAAATTCAGATCTTGATTTTGGCAACATATTCCTATAAACACTTTCAAAAGCAGTAAATGAACATGATTTATACAGTACTGTTTATAGAAACTGCCCATTCAAACTAGTGTAATTCACTATTTTGTATGAACCCCGTACCTGGTGCAGCACAAGCCCAGAGCATCGATTAAAACTGATTATACTGAACCTGGATTAACAACAAATAAACATGACGATAACGTCACAAAGTAAACAAACGCATGACACCAGGACTAATCAACGACATGTTGTGTATTTGCATTGAGGTCGCCACTTGCCAGGGCAACAATACAGTTATTATCCTTCCGATATATAGCAATCGACGTGTTCAAAAAGACGATTAAAGCGACCAAATAAGGACCAGTCATCAATGCTAACAGACAAGGGTAAAAACGAAACTAATTGCATGACAACATACATTTCCACAAAACGTATGAAATCGCGCTAAGGCACACAACACAATCGCCGGCAAGGCGCCAATGTCGGGCCTATTTTCGATTTCCCACCCATACGCTCGATAGAACCCAACTTCCATATGTGATAAAAAGATCCAGCTTTTACTCAAATTCGCCATTTCCCCAATTTTGGTTAGTGTTGTTTTGCAGCGATGCTTTAACACTATGAAATTCGGCGAACACGAAAGGTACCATCGTTAATTTAGGACACAATCAACACAACGGCAAAGTGGCGGCAAATGCGATTGTACCAGACATAAAAGCCGCTCGCAATTCTCAACACCTAGCCATCATAAGTCGCTGAACTGTTCTTGAACAAAACAAGTAACTGATAATGCAAAATAAAACTCACTCACCCTATTTTAGTAGACACTACTGACGAAGAACACACAGCACGAGAGAACGACACACGAGACAAAAATGGCGAACATCTGATCCACGTGCTACTCCGAAGGCACAACGACGCAGTTCCGCTTCCGCTAGCAACAGCAAAAATGACCAATGAGAGATATGAGCGTTTCTGGTGAAAGCGCTTTTGCAGCTATTTTAGCAGATGATGCCATTATTAAAATTTTGGATTATTTTGCGGGATAATTGAAAAAGTTAAACCACTGAAACGGTGGAAAGGTATTAAAACAGATCGTGGACATTGGCGTTTTTAAAAATGGTCATTGTGCTGAAAAATTTCTTGAAGCAAAGTTCAAAATGCTATTTCATTCTGCTTCATGGTGACTACAAATTTCTGAAAATGAAATTCTATGAGTTTTTCAATCAAAGGCTGATTTAGCTTAAAATCATTGAATCAATGAAAGGTAGAACTGATTATCAGTCTAATCATTTTGCTGTTGACTTAGCAGAATTATTATGAACGAATGCAAAATAAAATTTTGAAGTGTATACAATGTCCATCCTCAAGACGTTAATACGTGTACATGGCTTCCCCTATAAGAGCCTTGATGCGCTCCTATCTGGTTTTCAATCAAATACAATTTAGCAGCTGTTGTTCATGTTAGGGATGACATGCAGAAAGTTCAGCTAACCACCACAACTTCCAGACTTATGACCTTGGTGAAATTATTGTCTGAGGGTGCATTTTGCAACTTGTTAATCAAATGACTAGATCAATGAAAATGAAACAAAGATAGTCAAAGTCCCTTAGTTTTATTTTACAAAATGAAAATTTTTCTTTTCTGCAAGTTTTCAAAGTAAAGAAAGTGAAACATTCTAAAGAGCAGTGCCAAGGATGATGTGTAGAAAATAACGAAAATAATGACGAACTTAAAATAATGCATTTACTGGACACTTGCTTACATATACTTACACCCAACATGCATACACACAGACATTTTCACATAAGTCAAAAATAATCGATTGAAATTCTGTCAAGGTTCGAAACGTAACTTCTGATATAAATAACGCAGACATGAAAGCATTTTGTATCCAAAGTATGAAGGGCTACTTTTTTCAAACCTCTTCACATTGTACATCATATTTACAGATAATTAATTTACCCCATTTACATAATTTTCTGTTTTTGCATGATTAAAAAGGTGACAAAAGAGGTGGGAAAATAAGCTGGTCAACCTGAAGTATTTTCACGTAAATGGAAGTTGCCAGATACCGATGTTCAGAACTGACCTTTTTTATGACAAGTTGCTGAAAATAATTTGAAATGCTGACAGGGTGCTGCAGGAAAACATCCGTTCAGCTGCTTCAATACTGAAAAACCATGGACATTGGGAAAAATTCTGTACGTGTATTTCTTATATCAGAAGTTACCGTTAAATTTGAACCAAAATAATACATTTAAAATCCCTTGTTTTTAAACTACTTGACCCTTTTCTGCTGCCTGCTTCGATAAATATCATATGCTGGTGGTACAACGTGACCATCTTCATCCTCACTCTCTTCATTTCCCTCTGCATGTCTGCGTTTTCGGAAGCCATCGTTTGAATGTTGTGATAAGATTTCAAAATACTTTGTATCTTTATTGACACCGTTTTCCGTTGGCGTAGGGGCTATTAAGAAGGAAACGCATGAAAATGCAAATAATGTCATCTACATTTCATAAAAATAACATGGCTTAAAAAACTTTAAATAACTAACCCAAATCTGGAAGTTTGCATTTTCTAAATATTTCCATGAGAGCTTCAGTATGAACAAATGGGCCCTACATATAAACAAAATAATTCATTATATTCGTTACCACAATAATACTGCACAGAAAGCATTTTCAAAACGTTGAAAACAAGTTGTTAGACCACTGTGTTGCGGACTTGTGACTTAAAAGAATCAACTTACGTGAAAAGATGTTGGAGGTGGCAAAAGTGTGAGTAAATGAGCAGCGGCAGGTGGGACTGGAAAAACACCACCTGACACCGGATGTGAACCAGAAGCTAAAACAATACACAATAAAAACAATTACAAAAGTGAAATGATTACTACTAGATAAAGCAGATCAAAAACGCGATATATTACAACACCATAAACAATACCATGCACTCTATCATGCACGAGAGGCATTCCTAAATCCGCATGCAGGTTAGAAATGAAACAGCAAAAACAACTTATTTTACTACAAAAAGCATATTCAATTTGCCACTTGAAGCCATTGTTATCAACATCCACATTAGCAGTTACCGAAAATACCACATTTCACTATTAATCATCAATCTCTACGAAATAAGCAAGATCAGGCAACATACAACAACCCTTAAGTAAGGGGCAAAGGGACTTGGCCCAGCTGAGATATTTTTCGATAGATCAGCAAACAGCATGGACAGCAAATGTGACAATGAACAATGTCATTTTGAAGTCCCGCTTTTAAATTGATGTGATAGTGACATACCGATGTTAGTTGAAAGACATCCATATTACATTCACACCAAGTATGTTTGGAAAAAATTTCAAATGCTCGTATGTTTCTAAACACAGGTAAAAACAATTGCCAGAGAACAAAAGTAACCTCCGAGGATGGTGAAACTTTGTTATGTAATAAAACTTAAAAACAATTTTTCTACACATCTTTTCTGTTCAAGTTTAATTTCAGACAAGTATCACTGAATTTCGAAAATGATCCTGTGTTACTCACAGAATACACCAGATCGAAATTTGCACATGTAACCTTAAATTGCACGACAGCTATCAATTATGCAAATTATTGTTGTGAATGTGTTATCATGCCTCGATAACATTGGCACTTTCTGTGAATCACTCCAGCTTTGTAATATTTTCTAACTTGTATTGCCCTTTTCCCCTTACCTTCGTATGAGATGGCCATGCTCGACTCCTGTTTTATTCGAGCACTACCAGGCAACTTACGGCTTATCTGCCTAGGTTTGAAAGGAATCATTTGAGATATGTCAGGTTTGGGATAGTTTGGCCTAACATCGACATCTTCGTCAGGTATAGTGATGATATCTTTTCTCCCCGAAAGTGAAGACTGAGAAGAATTTGAAGCCCCAAAGTCCTATTGTAAACAAAATTCCAAAATTAAGCAGTTATCCAAACTCATACCATCGCTGAGTTTATTTTCAAATTTCCGAGAGGTTACCTTGTATCCTATCGCTCTGAGTTCCCCTGGAGTACAAGGAAATAAGTCTAGGTATTTATAACGATCAACTAGCAGTGCAGTTTCCTTTCCTTGAAATTCCTGCAACTAAATAATTCGGATATCCGTCAACTCTTATTCATTCATATCACAACAACACCAACTTCAAAGATATGTGACTTTCTAGGAATGAACAGAATAAGTACCTTATCAATGACTGCTGCTCTTCGTTTCTCAACTTTCAACACACTAGCCAAATCACCAATATTCGACTCAAATTCGAGAAATTTATTCCACGTTTCTCTAAAGGAGATAAACCAGGAAGCAATTAAAGGTTCATTGTCATAAAAATGTACCACGATTACAATAAGATTTTTCATGAAGTTTGGAAACCTACACAGATTTTTCAGAAGGCAAACTTCCAGAAGTCAGAACTCGCTCGAACAAAACCCTGGTGTTATTATCCTCTGAAATGGAAATGAGATTGTCAGGAATCAAGGCATCAAACAGAGCGAGAAAATAATTAATTTGTCTCCACTCATTCCAACTCAAGACTAAGTTTAAAAAAATACATCAATTGGAGACTCGCCATTTAAATGCGATAAATAGTCAACATAAGCTAGAATGTAGTCAGGATTATCGCCATATTTTTTCAGTCCAAGCTCAAAAATTTTGAAGGCAACATTCTTGTCCTAAAAAACAAAGCATCTTATTCAGTAATTCGCTTTTTTGGAAATGCGTTTGTAAAGAAAAGCTGATTTGCATTGGATACTTACTTTACTACAATAATATTCCATCAGGGCTGCTGCAACGTAAACATGATGATTGCTTCGCGCATCTTCTCTTGCTTTCTTGAACACTATCCTGGCTGCTTTGATACCTTCTGCACGCCGAGTAAATTTCATATACTGAATATATGCCTGCAAGGTCAAAAGAAACTATAACTCACTGAACAACATGGTGCAAATGCTTAAAATGAACATGCAGCCTTACCAACGTGGGATCCACATCATTCATTTCCAAATATTTATTGTAAATCTGGTGCACTTTGTCATATTTCATCCTGCCCTGAAAACATAAACCATCAATTTTTCGATTTAATTTAGAATAGGCAAAAACATTCATCTCATCATCGGGTCGGCTTTAAAACCTTACCTCCTCAAAATCAGCATAGGCAAAATATAACAACATATTTGTTTTTAATAATGTTGAAAATGCCCGCTCATAGATTGCAGCAGCTTCGTCGCTAAATAACTTTCCAGCATTCACATCCTATGAGAGTTAAAACGATTAAATACTTGCAGTATTTTGGCAAAGAATAACATAGAAATTTAAAAAATTAAGAGATGATGAAAATGCCTTCTACTAACTTTTTTCCTGCATTACTGGTAATTGCAATGGAATTATTATTAAACAACTTTTTTGCGTTAGTCAGGTGTCACTTCTGTACACTACTTATTATTATTGTGTGGTGGAATAGGATTTTTCATAGATTCTTAAGGTTTTTCAAATTAAAATAAACATACAACTCTACACCTGGCTAACACAAAAAATGCAAGTTCTTTTAATTCTCACACTGACAGAAATTTTCACTCAGCTTGAACATTTAAATCAGATTTTAAAACTATAATTTCGAAAAGAATTTTGCAAATAATGGAAAACAACAGTAAAAAAGACTAATTGTCATAAAAGAGGCACTTAAAATCAATTTTGAGTAATACATACCCCTTTTTCAATAAGTAATTTACTTGACTGTTCCAAGAATAAAGCTGCTTCATACCAGATATCTGGGTGATGTCCAAGACACAAAAGACATTGCTCATAGGCAAACATGACTGCAAAATTATGGATAAAGAAATTCCTCACACATATTTAGCAAAATCATTCCGCTTTGAGCACCTTTTATTTCATACACAATGAATATCGCAGCAGTTTGATGTGCATACTCACCACGCTTTGTTATAAGAGTATGGTCTTCAGATCGCAGAGGATTGGCTTTTTCCCAAGCTATATATTTCTTCCATAGTTCAACCTGCCGTGCTTCTTCGGATGTGTTTTGAGGTGGAATTGAGGGTGCATTCCTATTTAGTCCACGAGTGACTGCTTCATACTCTTTGGCCACCCTTCTGGCATTCATATATTCCCTGCTTTTCTCAGCAATCATTTTTTCCGCAAGGATAGGATTGAGGCTCTAAGAAATTGATACATTAGCTTCGGTTTTGCAAATAAATTAATATAGTTATATCACAAACAAATCGCATGGTCCGTGATATAAGCAATATATATACCGTTACACCGTTTTCCTGTTATTCTTTGGGGTTAGAAATCACAGAAAATCCTTGCCTCCACCAAAACCCTAGGTAAAGTTTTTCCCTGTGATTTCTAACCCCAAAGAACAATAGGAAAACGGCATAGTCTGTTCAGGGTTCATTACTGGTTTCAAGATTTTTTACACTAATAACTTATCAAATTAATGTGGCTGCACATTTATACATTTGGACCAATGTGAAAAAAAGCAATAAAACCAGCAGTTTATTTCACCAGCAGACACCCCGTAATATATTTTGAGACTGTCACCTGTTCAAATGCTACATAATCCTTCCACAGTTGTTCGATATTAATCATCGGATTCACGCAACCTCGTTGATACACTCGTCGAACTGCACTAATTTTTTGGCCTTCTGCATATGAGCCTATGGCTTCACTGAAAATAAAATCATTGCATTAGTATAGTATCAATGAAAACTTACACTTTACTGAAATAATGGGTGGGAATTACTATTGAGCGGCCGGATTGGCTGATAACAATAAACAAGCGTAAAATATCTTGTAAAAATTATACTTACACTCCTTTCAGAAACTGAACATAGTCTGACCACACTGGAAATGAACAAATATCCATTCCCATTTTCTCCAGCGCAAAATCATAAGCTTGAGCCATCTTCTCTCTAAAAAATGCAAAAAAAATTGTAAATTATCATTAAATTATAAAAACGATATATTCTATTCATAAAATAATAATTTACCTGAATGATGGGAAAGTGCCCTTGGTCTCCTTCACATAATTCAGATAACACTTCCATAAATCAATATTTAAAACTTTCATTAAGCATCGCTGGAAAAGCTAAATGAGATGAAGTGATAAAAGAAAATTACATCGGTTTCATTGTTAGGCCTATAATATTACAGAAAACTGGCTTCGAATCAAACTGCACATTCTGAAAATGGGGTTTTAAGCAATTTTCCATAAATTCACTTGTGCTATTATGTCAAAAGATAAATTGAATCGCAAATAGGTTAAAAACTGAGGTAATGCAAGTATTATTCCATAAAAAAACCACATTTTCAAAATATCTGTTGATGTTTTTTAAATTGAAGGACACATTTGTAAACATACCTTTTCAACACGGTCATAGTTTTTAGCTTTCATCTGAAAATGAACAATATGCATGTTTGTGTAATTAATGAGAAAATAAGAAAACACAATAACAAAACAAACTGAACACAGATTGCATAATTGTTTTATATTTATCAATCGCAACATTTGTAAATTGAGAAAGATTCGCATCATAAAAAATTCAAGCAAACTAGCTGATAGTTGTGTACATATCCAGTAATTCCAACATTTATAAAACAATTTCTAGTTATAAACGTGGAATCAAAGGATCAGCTACAGCCTTTCTGTCGCATCATGCCTTATATGTAATCACAATTTTCAACCTTGTTATCAGTAGTGCCATATAAGCTACACATACTGTGCATCTTGATTAACCAGAAATCATCACAAGACCCATAAATAAGACATCATACATGTTAATTAATGCCTTTAAACACTTTACAACTAAGACTTTAATCGGTTGTGCATAAGGTCAATAAAGCTATAACATTTTACATAAGTCTGCTTTCAACCTTGACACACCGAGGCACAATCAAATGCCAAAGAAAACAAAAACAAATATAATTTATGTCGTGTTTTAATGCATGTGTCATGGCAAATGACGAGTCTATATTAAGTCGTACACCAGAAATGTTGGTCAGCATGGTAGTGATGCAAGAAAACCAGTTAAAAACTTTTTTTTGTTAATACAAGGTTGCCTCCGGAATTAAGTCACAGGATTAAATGGTTTTAATCCAGTTTTATAAGGAACAAAAACAAGACTTAGTCCAATGTATGCATTTTACTATTGTTTTCACATAGCCTACACGCATTCGTTACCCTTCCTTATATCTATTTCAATGACACATAAATATTCCCTGGTATAACCACAACATTAGCGACCTATCGTTAAGACAGGAAGACCTACCCCAAGATTAGATAAAGTTAACTTAAAACAGAAATCCAAACGAGTCAATAAACACGCAACACCGTATCAGCCAAAGAGAGCCGGCATTTTATTATCATCAAGTGCTTCGAGTTGAGGATGAAATTAAAAAAGGGAAGATATGCATAAAATGCTTAATGAAATTTTGACAGATAATTGATGTCGAACATTTAATTGCAGTAGCTTGCTGTGTTGCAACTTCTTTCACCCAACGTTTGTTGTACCACGGCATTCTATCTTATAAAAGTCCTCATTGTAGTACATTTTGAGAAGAATTATTGGATACAACCCATTGTCCAATGGATCGCCAAAGTTACACAAAAAACCAGCACCATAAAATTAACAACAACAGAGAGCGTGTTTGTTATCAGTGATATGGTGCAGGATTTTTTGAAGACAAGTCAATCGTGAAAAGCCACTTCAGCTAATTCAAAAATTCTCACAAATGGGACCAAATACTAACAAAGTTAGAAGATATAAATAAAACCCAGAACCATAAAAACAATGAATTTGTTATGCCAAGGATAGGATGGGATGCCAATGATATTATGGAAGGGAATGTGAATCCTGGACCTTTTACACTCTGTGTCACTCTTGAAAAAAAGGCAATAGGCATAAACTATCACATTATGTGATTGTGGTTAAGAATGATGCTTAAACTATATCAAATGGAGATTTAGTGGAGTTTTTTTTAGTAAAACTTCCCTCTGGAAAGCCACAAAAACTAAAACCAGGATAGTCAATCTGGGTTTTGATCCTGTGTATTCTGAATACAAGACAAAGCATTACAGCTAAACTAACATAGCATGGTAAATAGGAATAGGAGAATAAAGGATAGTACAGCTCAAAGCAATTTGTTTTAAATTGTTTAGTTTGCCTAGCATTACCAATAAAAATCCAGCAGTTATTGTGGCATTCTTGAAAGTCACAATCTGAGAATTTCTGTAGATTACCCTAACATTTAGGTACTTATTGCAGCAATTTTTACCCGACACTTGTTCAAATGAACCCAAGGTCTAAAAATGCTTTCAGCTTTATGGCTCTAAAGTTACTAATAAATATCATAGAAGTTTAACAATGAAAGTTAAAATTATGCCAATTTGCCCAGTTATTTTTATCGAAAAAAATTGCTGTGACATTTACCTTTATTGGTTTTTAACTCGGAACATTTTCTACCATGTGATTCAAGGAATTACATTAGATTTTTTGGTTAGGTTTGAGAATATTTAACTTCATGTAACTTTTAACAGACTATAACAACGTATGCAGGTCATTATAGGTTACAGGAGGTAAAAAAAAACCAAAAAAATTTCGGAAAATGTAAAAAAATCAGAAACTCTGAATGGAGTATCACAAATGCGAGGCACGAGGCATTTCTGCTGATGCAATTCAACTTAGCCAAATTGGCAAGGGGATTTTTCAAACAAACTAGTTCTACTTAGTTTGCAGTCAGCTCAATGAGAAAAAGAATGGACCCATATCCAAAAGTAATAAACATGATATCACCCATGAATAATTCGAATTAAGGGAATCTAGCTATTGTTTGTCTTGCATAAGGCAAGGCACTCAAGCATAGACACTTCTGTAGCAGCTTTTACAACAGGACTTTCCCCAGATTCATAACCAGTAAACATCGATCACATGTGGATAAGAATATCACACAAAGAAAAAACACAGGACTCAGTAACTGAGACCACACACAACTAATTTTCAATGTTTCTTTATAAGTAAACTGATGCAGTTATTTTATTTTATGGTCAGTCAAGACAAATGAGCAGTTTTAAAAAATACTCTTCTATGATACACACTAAAATCTCAGTGGAACACAAAAACGACCATTTAGATGACTAGATCGTACTTTCTCCATAAGAGAACATTGTTTTTCAATATGAAAAATGTTCAGTGCTTCACGTGCTATGAGGTGAGCACCAGCATACATGTACTACTATTACGATACGGAAGTTAAAAATAAAAGTATTGTTTTAAGTGTATCTAAAGGGGATTTATACAACACCTCCTGTTCAACGTAAATCTTCCAATAGCGTCCTGCATTTGGAAACTGTGAAACTAGCCTCTCGAAAACTGGCCGTGCATCATCAATCTTCTTGCTCTGCAATCAAAATGCGATGGAATTATAGGTCTATACAGAGTAGATAAAATCTGAAATGAGCTGAAGTCTGCATCTAATTTTTAAACGAGTACATAAAATTAGACATTTATGACAAAGTGCATAGGGTTAATACATTGAATTATTACCTATGGGCCAGATTTACTGCACCCACTCCAAATGAATGTAACATTTGAAATTTGCAGGAATACCTTATAATACCTTTCCACAAATAAAGGCACAAGAGATATCAAAAAGGGGTGATTTACCTGGCCATCTCGTACAATGATGCTCCATGAATCAAGATCATAGGGACTTTCTGCGAGTTTTTTCTCAGCTTTTTTCAGCTTATCTGGAACGTAGTGACCAGGTTCCTGTAGGGAAGAAAATTATTGACAATTTAAAATTAAGTGGAGGATGTAAGAAATTCTTTTCGTTCACACCAAAGCTACAAGGTTAAACTATCTAGGAGCTTTGCCACCAAACAATATTAAACTAGCACATATTATAACATTACATACAATAATGCTAATGCGCGTTTACACTATATCACAAAACATGTTATATTGCAAAGTTGCATAACGTGCTTGCAAATGCCAAACACATAGTATAACGTTATATAACAAAGGTAAAAACATTTGTTATATAGTATAAACGCACTATTTATGGAGTAGATATGTGTCAGTACATGTACTTCTTCCACACAAGTCTTTGCATAAATTTGATTACAGATTTGAGTCTAGAAAAACCTAGTTTTGTCCTGGTAGATTTGGTCTGATTTAGAGGGCGTTTTACAGTGTGTGCATTGCTTGTACAACCTGGTACAGTTTCACTCAACTTTTAAATTACAATATCAAAACCTCAAACTAGAACAAAAACGTTTCCTATCGGTCCCTTAAACAAGTTATCCATCTTGACAATAACCATAATGGAAGGGTCACACATTCATAGCTTACAAATTGTATTATTGCAGAAACTTATGATCAGCGCAACAAGTAAGGTAGATTTCACGGACGATCTAAATCATGCAAATTCTACACACTTCATGTAATCAAGGACCAACGAGTCCTTTGTCAGGTCAAACTGCAGTGATATCACACGTCTACCCGTTTAGTACACGTGGAAAGGCCGGATCGCAATTAAAGGTCGAACGCAATTAAAAGCATATGCACAAAATTGTAACAAACGCTTCAATCTGCAAGTAGGCCTACGACCCATAGTTCACCATTGAAGATACACGTTAGCTAAACGACAGCGTTATTAAAATATACGCGAAAGACGATCA
>JAQGAF010001515.1:0-30146 GCA_034687865.1 Kryphioiulus occultus
ATGGCATAGATTTCGAACGAAATGTGTAGTTTTCTTAACATTTCGCCGAAAACACATTTTTGGCACAGGAAATGACGCCAAAAGGTACCATTTCGTACGAAATCATGGCATAGATTTCGAACACAATTGATTTGGCACAGGAAATGACGTCAAAAGGTAACAACATTTCGTACGAAATTTCTCTGTCTAATGTTGCTCGGCGCCATCTTCAACTGTAAGTTGCACGCATTTTTGTGGAAACGTCTGAACAGAAATTGATCAATTATTGATCGATATTGATCGACAAAAGTTGACTCGTGAGAGCGTAGCTTTAGCATTGTCTTTGCCATTCAATTACCATTGACTTCACAATGACTTTGCCATTCAATTACAATTGACTTAACATTGACTTTGCCATTGACTGTCATATTGCCACTTTGACTACCGTTGCCTATGAATTGCAATTGACTTAGCATTGACTGCTATAGAATTATGCACGTTGCATTACCATTTTCTACGATACCGTTGAGTTCTGAAAAAAAGGCGGTTTCAGCACTCAGACACTTTTTTTTTTCAAATTGTCGAAAGTCATAAAACGCTGAAGTTGAAGACGAATTAATGGTGAGGTCAAATTCAAATTTCATCCAAAAAACTGTGTCGTTGACCTCCCTTTTCCATTTCAATTTGTCGTCGTTCCAAAGCGAGCATAATTTGTTTGATTTGCATTTTAGTGGCTGGCGTGAAAACTGAGTCTAGCAAACATTGACAATTGACTGTCATTGACTTTCTCTTGACGGTTCGTTAAGTTAATGCCGTTTAAAAATGCGTTCCAGGATTCGGCGAATAAGACACGCAAATTATCACCCCTCTAAGACAGTAAACAATTAAGGGTTAGTTGCCACCAAGAACTGCAAACAGTTTGCTGCTAGTTTTTCCCAATAGGACCTTAACGATTTATGGAAAGCTTATGACCCAACTGAATAACGCTGAATAGACCCGTTAGGTGGCGCTGAAGCCTGTATAAAACTAATCGATTTCATGAAATAACTGACCCTAAAAATGTCTGTTTGGTGGGGAAGAAAGGCGAGATTTTAAGTGTTTCGACGGCGTTTTTATCAGCTAATTTACGAGTTTCTTCGAAACTTTTCGAGAGGGTTTGTTGGTGGTCGAACGTATTTTTGATTTACTCCCATTTTTTTACGACCTTTTTTGTACATGAATTTCGCGAATGTTGGCCTCAATGGGCCGTAAATTCACCCCCCTTATCGCTCGGGGTCGCTTTCGGTGGCTCAGTCACTCAAACCTTATCTTCGTGCGAATATTTTCTCGAAAAAATCCTTGGCTTCTTGTCTTAGTTCGCGAGTCGATTATCCGATTTAATTTTTTCGGATAGTTGGCTCGGCAAACGACGCTCTTTCGGGGCGGTAAATCAGCCTGATGGCCACGTAATCGTGTCGTTTATTTTATTTATTATCGCTTTAAAACCACGTCGTTATGTAATGAAGATTTTCGAACCGTATCGGAAACTGCTTGAGATAGAGAGATGGCGTAAGCGACCCAAACCATATCGGATTCTCGGGTTATTGTCTCCGGCTCGATGGGCTATCGAAATCCTCGAAAAGTCGTTAAATCGCTATTAGAGTCGTTAATTTTAGGTTTTTGGTTTAGTCGTTTGAACAGTTGAGGAATATCATGCACCCTGTATGCATGATAGCCATATCGGATTTTGAATTTGCCGCCCGTCACGCGCGAGCGCTGATTGGTCGAACCGGAGTCACGTGCCGATGCGCGAGGAGGAGGAGGCGGAGCGCACGTGGCGACCATGGCAACCGTGGAACACCAGATTCCAAATAGGAATGCGTTCCATTTTGCAAAAAAGAACTGTTTTTTAAACTTTTTTCAAGATGGCGTTGTATTTCAAGTGAAACAACCAGTTAGCAGGTAATTATTATATTGGTAGTTCAAAATACGAAAAGTTTAATTGTATTTTTGACGTTTTTCATGTATGCCAAAATGTTTTACGTAAAAATTTAACAAGGTGACTGGCCTCTGCAAAACCTGAGGTTATAAATAATTTTAAGATGCAAAACCATCGTTATAAATAATTTTAAGATTTCGAGTAGCCCATAAAAATGTAGTGTTTAAGATCTAGTGGTTTCAACCATTAGTGTTTACGTCATTATTGTTGACAATGTGTGTTAGACATGTACATGTATATTACTTTATAGTAATAGTAATGCACTTAAAAATCCATTATTTCATGTAATTTTTCAAGAAAATTCACCTACGGCATTCATTTAACTTTGGGACAAAATCCATCATTTCGTGATGTTGAGTTTCTAAAATTTCCACCATATGTCGATCCGTAAAAAGTCTTTTAATTTGTCTGGAAATTTTCCAAAGTGTCTGGGAAAGTCAGGGAAATTGAATTGAAGCCAAATTTATTGAAAAATTCTGCTGGATGGTCTTAGAACATGAATATTTTAAAAATTAAATTTCCAAACTTGCGCGTGTTTAGGTTTATTTAATATCCCGATAAGTACACATGTATGCTGCAACTGACTAACGATAGTTTTCGATGGTGAAGTAAGCAGTTTCCGGTTTGACAAGGTCTTCTCTCACACCCCGCTAGTTGTTGAATGTTAATCGACTGGAATATGTAATACGATCTGTAAATTATATCCTCACTCTGTCATGTTTTTTTTCTGTTGTTGTTGAAGTTTTTTTGGAATTACAAATGGCTTTCCTTTGTCAGGCGCTGACAAGTTTGACGTTTATTTTTATTGTTGGAAACGTTATGAATATATCGATCCACTACCGATGAAGGAAAGATAAAAAGAGATTAATCGATATGACCAATTTTAGCAAAATCCCAATTGCCTGTTGATCAAGTTAAATCTGTTCATAAAGGTTTGGTGAATTCATTATTATCTGATAATCGTTTTGGTAAATTGCAAATATCGTATTGGAGTGAAGCTAGGTTGCACGAAAGCATGAAATCTAAATAATGAGGGTTTATGGTTGTTTGATTTTTTTTTAAAATACGATATTGGACGTTTGAGAAGTGAATTTAAGTAGTAACTTTAGAAAAAAAATTTTAATGGATTTGATGAATGCGAATGGGTGAAGGGGAAGAAGGATATATTAAGTTAAAATTATGAGTAATTGTATTTTGAGCATCGTTAGAGGCTTCAGATTTAACTGAAGAATTCGTTAAAATTTAAGACAAATTTTCTGAAAAAATCCTATATGTTCATACGTGTAAATGCTCGGTGAATTCATCAAATTCTTTGAAAAGCTTTTTGGTAAATTACAGCCACATGTACGTTGCTCGAAAGCAGGGATTTTAATTGAAGGTTTAATATATTTAAGCACTTTTGATAAATTTATAGTTGTTCGAATTTTAAATAAAATGCTATATTGGACGTTTGAAAACTAAATTTAAGTAGTTAACTTTATGGCAGTTTAAGAGTGCTTTAGGGTACTGTATGGTATTTCTGTAATGCAAAGGGGAAGAAGGATTTATCAAGTTGGGCTGTAGAGAAATTATTTTTCTGTGAATTGGAAGCATTCGTATTGAAAGTTATTGGAAAATGCAGTTTCAAATTAATCTCGAATGTGTCCCTATATGGCAGCCAAACTAGGCACGTTTCCATTAACGACAATTGTTGTCATTTTAGCTAACTCATTTTAGTCGATTTTAGTTAACGAACATTACTTATAATTTGTCGGAATTACCTACATGTATATACGAAATATAAATTGAGCCTGCACGCGTGTATTGAAGATTGTGAAATTGTTTTAATAGCGTTATATCTCATTCTAATCAGTGCACCCTACGAAAGACAATTGAGTCCCAATATGGCGGACGCAACTTTCAAAACCGCATCATTTTTTAAATTGCGCGCGTGGAGATGCCCGGATGTCGACGTTCGATGTTCGAAAATCTAAACGTTCCTTTTTCCTGAAAGCGTTCTAGAACGGTTGCCTCGTTTAGGTGAGATATTTTGATTTATTAAATTAGGAAAATGTAATTAGCGTAATTAGCTCCGTTTTTATTGAGTGGAAAATTGCGCTCTTTCGCCTTTCTATGTGTCGACTTCGGGTTTTTCAAATGACCCGTGAAAAAGGCTTTAATTGTTTGTTCGTCGTTCGTCAAACATGGTCGTTGGTGAGGTTTCTCGTTTTTCTTCTTGTTCCCATTCGATAGAATGAATTAACTGCATTTTGCTGGATTACGTACGTTCACTTTAGCTTAGCAGTAAGTACGCCGGAAAATTGTTGACTCAATTCTGAGCAAATATGTGATCTCGAATGCATTCTCGTGTATTGACGCTTGCAGGTTTGGTCGCCAAAAACCATTTGCTCAAGAAAATGGAGCCGTTCGAATCCATTCTGGTATACTTTTTTTCGTCAAACTCAACGTTGGAAAATTAATACTTGAATTGGGAGATGTTGTACAGCTGAAGAATTAAGGTACGCGGGTGTGGTCACAAAAGTGAACACACTTAACTCAGGGCTCTGTATACTTAATGGAAAATTACGGCGTACAGTGTACTGCACATGTATGTGCAGCTTTTTGAAGTTAAGATACTGTACGTACATGTACATGTACGTTTGAGCAAATATGAGCGATCGTAATGTCAGCACTAGCAAGGGGGTGGCAACCTGCGAAGTCAGGTGAACATGTTGGTGGAAGTGCCACGGAATCACCGAAGTCCCACAGAATCACCGAAGTCTGACGAGAAGTTCGTATAAAGAAACTCGAAGTGTAGGCGAGTTTCATGAATCCTGTGTGACTTCCGGGACTTTAGTGAGGAATCTGTGTTGTGGGGATTCTGTGAGTTGAAGTGGGGATTCTGGGACTTTCGTGCAATTTACAGGACTTTAGTGGGACTTCAATGACTTCCTAACCCGCTGCTTATCAAACAAGTAGGACGTGCAACTTCCTCAACTTCTCTCAGCTGAGTTCAGCAACTCCTTGACGTATTATTGAAGTCCCCCTGAAGTCCTTGACGTATTATTGAAGTCCCTCTGAAGTCCTTGACGTATTATTGAAGTCTCTCTGAAGTCCTTGACGTATTATTGAAGTCCCTCTGAAGTCCTTGACGTATTATTGAAGTCCCTCTGAAGTCCTTCAAGCTCAATGTGATTATTGAAGTCCAGCAAAATCCCTGAAGTCCTTAGTCAGGTGTACGCAATTTTTAAGCGTCGGCACCCTTCAGTTGAACGTTTCTAATGTACATGAGACTGGTGCTGAATTTTAGTTTAGATGGGTTGGGACAGGGGCTTTAGCTCTTAGCTTCTTTGATGATAAAAACACCTTCTTGAAAACCTGGTTTAGTTTTCGTCATTGCATTCTTAACTTTTCCTTTCAACTAGATGGCGCTGTAGATAATGTCCGCATGCTTAACTTTGTAGCAGTTTTATAGAGTGGATTGAGCAGTCCACTTCGTACATTTAATTGTTGTCAGACATTTCAATCATGCTGGGTGTGGGTTTCACTCCACTGACCATTATGCAGCTATAGAGACCTGCGATCAGTTAAGATTTCGTAACGTGATCTAAGCAGTTGATGACTCACGACGTTCAACCCCCCAAGGTCAAAAGGTACAAAATCTGTTATTTGTCATGCAAATACAGTATTCAGTTCGGACATGGTGGGCGGACGTCGGGAAATTGGAGAAACGTCTCGCTGTTGTTAACACCGTTGTTTCATTGTTCTTGTTGTGCAGGATGACGTCACAGGGCGCTTATTACGGCCTTAACGCGAAGGTGACATCAGTCGCACATTGTTTTAAGCGATTTAATTCGAGCCTACGCAATCCTCAGATGGTGGTCCCAACCATTGTCAGATTCCTAAGCTTTCTTCTGTTGCCTCTAGAGGAGCTACAGTCTTGTTCAGTTTAAAGGGCCTCTAGTACAGTTGCTGAAACCGTGATGCGAAGCTAAATTTAGATACATGTAAGTTTGTTCAGTAAGTGCAGATATTTGTCTTGTCCAAGGTATTAGGGGCAGTTCAAGAATCATGTCATCATCTCTGGCAAGGGCTAGCCAAACTTGAGTTATCATTTGCTTTTTTACTTTATAAAACACTGGGTTGAAATCGAGGGGTTGACTCGTGAAGTCAGGCCAAGCCTCGAGTCAGGTGCACATGTAGGTTGAACTAGTGCTGAAGTCATTGAAGTCTGGGTGAAGTTGGTTAAGGCACTTGCAAGTCCAGGTGAGTCTAGCTTCGTTCACAGACTGTGGACTTCAAGGATTTTTTCAGCCTTCATCCCTACTTCAGTGACTTCAGTGACACATGCAGATGGACTTCAATGACTTCATTAAGAATTCATTGAGACTTCAATGGAATTCCTTATTCTAGAAGTCAGGCTGAAGTTATACTGAAGTCATTCGGTGACGGATGAGCAATTGTATTCATTAGTCAGGATGATGTCCTATTGTATCCATTGTGGGAAGGATGGAGTTATGTTGTACTCATTGAAGTCAAAATGAAGTCCTACTGTAGTTATTGACGTACATGTAAGTGAAGTCAGGATGAACTTCTATTGTACTCGTTATGGTCAGGATGAACTTCTATTGTACTCGTTATGGTCAGGATGAACTTCTATTGTACTCGTTATGGTCAGGATGAAGTCCTGCTGCAGCCGATGACGTAATTGAAGTCAGGATGAAGTCCTGTTGCATTCACTGATGTGTCAGGTTCAAGTCATACTGTAGTTATTGACGTAATGTAAATGAAGTCAGGATGAACTTCTATTGTACTCGTTGAAGTCTGGATGAAGTCCTGCTGCAGTCACTGATGTAATTGAAGTCAGGATGAAGTCCTGTTGCAGTCAGTGACGTAATTGAAGTCAGGATGAACTCTTATTGTACTCATTGAAGTCAGGATGAACGCCCCCCAAGATCCCCCCGTTCTTTATGTACTCCCCCTGACTCCCAAATCTTCGATTGATTAGATTAGGGTCGTCCATCGACCCCTGACTAATTTCTGTCTATACCCAAAAAGGCAACCGACGAAGGTGTGCAGTGAGTAAGTAGCACTCACGCTCTACTCGATCTACTCCCGAGCACTTGAAGCAATTTTCCAAATAAACATTTCTCCTTTTGCCGTCCATTGTTGCGCCCCCATCGCCTAAAATCGAGGTAACAAAATAACAATGAGTCGATCTGTGATTTCGCACTTTGGGACAATGCGCCTCACCGTCAGGCTAATGTGCGGCGTTGGAAATTGAAGGGACGAGAACGAGACCAAACACTTTTAAACTTTATGCTCTTTTTAGCGCCATCGTGACTAACCGAAATTTTGAACACGAAAATTGTTGCCTGTAAACGTACGTGGTAATAGTACTCGAACGTTCCCTTATAATTGCTAGCAATGGGGAGAACATTATGGGACACCCTGTACGCGGATTTTTTATTAACTCATCCTCAATTCGCAGCCTAGGTCAAAAATATTTCATTTTTCAATTTGGCTTAATGCAAACGGGCAAATATAGCGGCAATTCGAGATGTGCGACCATAATGTGGGGGCGACACGGTTTCATTTCGTATTTGCGTTGAATTTGAAGGTTTGAATTATACAGGGTGCCCCCATTATCAACGCATTCGTTTCAGTTTAAACGTAGCAATCTTGGTCACTACCAGTCTGGAAACCTCAGGGAATGTTATATTCAACCTTGACAACCTGGAAAACCTGGAAATATTTAGTTGTAGCCTGGGAAAATAAGGAAATTTGTAATTGAAACCTGAAAAATCAGTGAATTTTTAATTTAAACCTGGGAAAATCGGGGAGTTTTTAATTAAAGCTTAAAAATTCAATGAATTTTGAATTGAAAACTGGGAAAATCAGGGATTGTTTATTGAAACCTGGAAGAAGTTAGGGAATTTGTAATTGAAACCTGGAAAAATCAGGAAATTTTCATTTGAAACCTGGAAAATTCAATGAATTTTAAATGAAACCTGGTAAAATCAGGGATTGTTTATTGAAACCTGGAATGTCAGGGAATTTTTAAATGAAACCTGGAAAAATCAGGAAATTTTTATTTGAAACGTGAAAAATTCAATGAATTTTCATTTGAAACCAGGAAAATTCATTGAATTTTCATTTGAAACCAGGAAAATTCATTGAATTTTCATTTGAAACCAGGAAAATGCAATGAATTTTCATTTGAAACCTGTAAAACTCAATGAATTTTGAATTGAAACATGGAAAACTCAATGAATTTTGAATTGAAACATGGAAAACTCAATGAACTTTGAATTGAAACCCGAAAAATTAATGAATTTAATTGAAACTTTGTAAAATCAGGACATTTTTAATTGATACCTTGAAAATTCAGGAAATATGTAATTGAAGCCTGGAAAATTCAATGAATTTTATTTTGAAACCTGGAAAATGTAATGAATTTTGAATTGAAGCCTGGGAAATCCAGGGAATTTTTAATTGAAACCTGGAAAACACAATGAACTTTGAATTGCAACCTGGCAAACTGGGAATTACTGATTGAAAACACCTGGAAAACTGGGAATTTTTACTTGTAACTTTGGAAAAGCAAGGAATATTTAACCTGGAAAATTCGAAGAATTTTTAATTGAAACCTGGAAATTCAGGGAATTTAGTTTCCGAAATTAGTAGTCGACGTGATTAAGTAAACTAAAAAAGTGTTCTTGACCTGTTGCACCTGTACATAACCAGTTACATAAGGAACTGTTTTCTTGTAAACCACCTCATTTTATCCACTTACCTTCGATATACAGCTATCAAACGCCTATAGACTCGTTCAAAAATTATTTTGAATTTTGGTGATTTTCATCAGTCATCCATTTTGAAAAAGTTGTCTTGTACTCGCATATGATGGGAACAACTACTTAATCTTAGGAATAAATCCTTAAGATTTTTCGGTTGTCATATTTAACCCTCTTACGAAGACGAATCGAGTCTCGATGTCTGTCTGAAGGATCTTGACCTGACCCCTGCTGCATTTTTTTTTTGTTTTTAACCCCCTTTAAATGTTCCCAGTAGGGGGCAGAGTTGAGCTACGGTGCAATATCTCGATTGTGAACGGCTTCTCATATCTTCAAAGTACTAAAAGTCCCTCTTGGGGGTTGGGGTCATTTCATAAAGCAATGGATTAGCTTATGGGATGGTTTTGGAAGAAGAAATGTATGAGAAATCATAATTTTTGGTCAGTTTTTGCCACGTTCAAGTGGGCTAAAACTGGCTGAAAAGTGGTCTAAAACAAAATGTTATAACGCTATGAGAATTCCAGGTTTTTTTTCTTTATAGTCAAAATGTGATAACCTTATTGGTCGTTGTTTTTCGTTAACAGTATGAGTCAATTCTCCGTAATCTTGAGCTTATGCTCGTGTTGTTTGTCATCAATCTCATGTGTCTCATTTCTGAAGTGAGAATTTCATAGCCTGTCTATTTTAGTGCTATGTTAGTTCAGGGTTCACACCGTCAGGGAAAGTCAGGGTAGTGAAATGTGGTCAGGGAAAGTCAGGGAAATCTTGACATTTTGACCATTAAGTCAGGGAAATTCATAATGTCTGGAAATTTGTTGTGGCAAAAATCCATTATTTCTTGTAATTTTGCAAAAATTTCCGCCATATGGTATATTTGCTTTGATCAAATCTGTAAAAATTGTGTTTTGAAATTGTCTGGCAATTTTCCAGTTGATAATTTGGCTAGTCTTCCTGACAGAAAAATACAAAAAAATCTAGTCAATTGTAGTGTTGCCGATGAAGTTAATTCGTTATGTGACATTTCTTATTTGTTAAGTCAGGAAAATTAATCAGATTTGGTCAGGGTAAGTCAGGGAAATTGAGTGGCAAATTTTGGTATGAACCATGCGTGAGCACGGAAGGTTTCTCGTGGCTGGACACGTCGCATTGCCGTAGTCGATCTCTTGCCGTTTTGTTGAACAGCAGCCCTTGTACTATTATTCCTGCTGCTGCCCTCACCGCCATAGGTACTATAAGAATGTGTTCTTCTCCTAACAACTCGTAGGCTGGCAGTGATTGCCTAGCTTGAGGGCAGTTAAATATTCTCCCAAGTGCCTAACAAATTCACCTTAAAAGCGAAATTTGGCGAATTTTAGCATTGGATATATTATCTTATTCAGCAATTGTTTCCCTCACTAGCAATCAGGTTCCTCCCAATTTCGAATTTAAGTTGGAAGTATATGGCCACGTGTTTCAAGACGACCTGAGCATCGCTAGCACATCCCACAAAATCAAGCGACATATCAATGACTCGCTCAGTCGTAGCGTGGGCAGGAAACTGGCTGCCTCTTTGGTGAGTACTCGTATTTCTGTTCACTTTGCCACTTACCATGTATTGTTTACATATTAAGCTAACACCAAATTATTATTTCGTTTGCAGAAGGATGAATTAGCAGCAGCAGATGTGTTAGTTAATTTTTATATTTCATATTACCCAGAATTACCCATATATTGTACAACCAGCAATATGCTTTGATTAGTACACTGTTTTGTTTGGAAAATTTTAATATGGTGGATATTTACTTTACATGTGTATTGTATAGAATGAGCAATTCAGTTGGAAATTTTTAAGGAATGATCCAAACATACGGGAATGACTTGGGAATCTTGACTAACTCATTTGAATAGGTTGGAATATTCATTTTGATTTTACTTCCGGTTTTGTTTGAATGTAGTGGCCCTAAATTTGAGCTTGTTGCTCATGCTACCCTCAGACTGGACGATGTGGACAACAACATCTGCACGCACGACCTATGCATTGAAAATCACGGTAATTTGAAACGAGCTCTTGGCATACACAATTTTTTTTTGGAAATTTGTCCTTGTTTGCCATGTATTGTTGTTGTAATGATGATGTCACTTGTGACGTATGTAATCACATTTCAGAAAATCCCAGTGTTCAACTGCCCCTATTTGGCCACTTTTGTTGCCGGCTTGCTGCGCAACCGGAATTTTTGGTGGTGGAACAAATGTGTGGTTCGCTTACAGTACAAACAGTGAGTCATCAAGAATCTTCAATAACCATCTTACCATTGCAATTCACCATTAGCGCAAGTGTTTTAAACAATTCGTGCCAGTGTGTAACTATTCAAATAAGTCGCTGACAGATCTGACAATGAGTTTCCACTGATCAAACTATGCTTATAGTGCAATGTAAAGTGGTTAAGTTCAACTGCTTTGTTTTCCAGGGCCATTTCAAATTATTCAGTTTTAACTTCCGGTGTTCCAGCGAATGAAAATGTTGGAATGAGTTTTTAAAAAGGTATTTTTCTTATTTCTTACCAGAATATGAGTCATGGTGTGAGCCATACTTGGGGAGTTTTAAAGGGAACCACATTGGAATTCAGGAAATCGAGTGAGGTGGTTAAGTGCAATGATGAAAAAACACTCTGCATCCCCATAACCAAGGTAAAGCAAAGTAACAAGAGATCGTGAGATCTCGTGAGTGCACATGTGATTTGCAGAGTATAATCAGTATTGTTGCCAATGACTCACTTAATGGAAAGGTCGATGTTTATCAGCAAGCCTTAATCTGAGAATACTTTGTATTTTCATTTTTTGCGAAGTAATTGGCAAAAAGGTTGACAACAGAAAAAATTAAAACGGGGAAAGTCTTTACAGAAAAATGTGTTAAACTTTTAAATTTAAAATTATATCATTAGAGACAATGAGGTTCGTGAGTCAATCAGAACGGTGTCATTACTTGTAACTGTGCAATAGCTAAAATGGATGGGAAATGCTCCACTCATTGTATGTTATCCTAAATTGTAAGCAGCACAGTTTAATGAATTTAGATGCAGATTCATTTTAAATATGTGACCAAATTTTTTTGAAAGTCAGTCAAACTATGTTTCCAACTGAACTGCATTGTGTGTAGGTTGGATGTAGACCTTGGAAAAGGATGTTGATGGTGAGAGGGAAGGTGATGCCTGAAAACCGTAGCAATGGGGAGTTTAGAAATTGCAAAGAAAAATGTTTTCCTAGAATTTTTTTTTAAAATTTCGACTTATTTTTTATTTATCCCATTAATTTATTTGATCTAAAATTTGCTCACAGGATTGCTTCTAACTTATAAGTTTCATAATTCAGCTGACATTTTCTTTAAAAAAATAACCAGAATCGTTTTACTGGAATCACAATTTTTGAATCATTAGGGCAACTTGGTTAAATTTGGTATTTAAACCGAGGTCCCGTGTGGATCCCCCTTGCTCTCCACACGTTAAAGATCCCTCAGGGGGCGTATTCCTCCCTGCGGCTAAATTTCGGTCTAATGGACGGCTAATGGACGGTCTGCCCCCTGGCTTGGTGATGGGCCCAATAGGTGCGAAAATAGGCCAACGTTAAAAATTCCATAAACAAACAAACAAGTAAACATGAGGAAACAGCAAATTTAAATTAGTTGTTTTTTTAAACTGACAACTTCATGTTAATTTCTTTAACAGAATTGCTTGCCATCTCTTGTGTTTTTTTGCTAACCTCTATCTAGCTACATGTATAATACACTATTTGTTGAATTTTCTTGTCTTTTTCAAATTAAACCCACTTTCGAATTTCTCTGGGGAAATAAACACCACATTGACTTAATTCGACAGGTGGTATTGTAGGATAACTGTACGAGATGATGATCTTTTAATACGTGGGAACCCTGAATATTCAATTTCTCGTTTTCTAGCCTGTCATTGTTCTTGAGACTAGGATAAGAGGCTTTTAAAGCAAGGAAATCTGTTGAACTTCAACTATAGCTCAAATTCTCCGCCACCCTGTACACATTGAATTTGTTTTCGTGAATCGTGACCCTATGCAGTGGCATGCAGCAGTAACGATAATTTTACGATCGTGCGTACGCAACCGTCTTAACTAAGCCTGAATTGAGTTTTTCCCTACGCAAATTGCAAATCTGCTGAACTTGAAAGAAAAATTATGCCGGCGATCAAATCCTAGAGACGCCCATTTGAGCGCCATTTATTTGCGAATAACAAGATTTTCCAAGACTATTTAGTCGCACGGTTGTGCAAAACGGATCAATAGGAGAAGTGCCACCATCGTCGCAAAAAATTGCGAATGGAGAACAAGAGTGGGTGGACTAAACGACACCAAGATACTTTGGAGGAGACGACGCGAAAATTGGATATTGCGGAGGGGAGGCAGACACAGGGTGTAATTTGAAAAAAAATCATCAAAATTCGAAAAACATCGCCAGCATATTAAGCTGTTTTATTCGCCAGCACACGCTGGGATCATTAGCACAAGTTGCCAAATACGAAAATTAGATTTTGGATAGGTAGGCTATAATCAGTATGTAAAATTAAGTGGAGAAACGTAAAATGAGAACTAAATATTCTAAATCCAAAACCAAAAATGTAAACCAAGTTCTCTTATAAGTTTCACTTTTTAAAATGTAAATTGAAAAGTTAAGGAACGTTCAAGTAAATTTTAACAAAATCTGATCAGAAATGGTAAATTTTAAGTATACAGTAGAACCTCTGTAAGTTGACCACCCAACATATGGAACGAGGCTTGTACTGACACAGGATTTTAATTCCGTGAACTGCATGTCCTTACATTTTTCATGAATGATCTTATTAAACTGAAGGGGTTCAAAATGAACTCTTGTGCAGTATAAGTTTTGCAAGTAACTAATAAATTTAATCATCCATGACATTACATGTTCATACCATGCTGGTCAACATGCAGAGAGTAAATTACTATTGTGTGTCATAGTCCAAGTGGTCAACATACAAGATACATAGGCGCAGGTGGTCAACATGTAGAGGTCACCTTACCTTGAGTTAATGTGGTGACCGTCCGATCAGTTAAAATGTGGTCAACATGGGGAGGTGGTCAACTTTGTGGAGGTTTTACTGTATTTAAAAAGTGAGATTGAAGGGGTAACTAAAGGCAAATTTTTGAAGAAGAAAAAAACGCCATAGCTGAATATGTTTTTTGCAAAACTGAATCACAAATGATGAATTTTAATACAATTTTTATGAAAAAAAAACAATGATGACTCGTCATTTAGCAACCCCATCCCCTCCCTCCTAAGGTGATGACATAATACTTGAACGTCCATCCTCTTATCAGCTAGTTATGAACTTCTGTATAAAGTACAGAGCACTTAACATTACAATAACACTATATATGTTATCAACACCGAAGTTTTCATTTCATCACACTCGTCTAATTTAGCGTGCCAGAAAAATTAGATAATGTACAAGGTCAATCTGGTTAGCTGTTCCAAACCTGCTGAAATCAAATCAGAGAGTATAGACAGAAAGACCAGTACGAGCCAATAACTTATTAGTCCAAACAAATCACAAATATATCTGCAGCTAGTATGTCAGACAAGCTGTTGATCAACAGTGACCCATATTTATAGCTAATATCACACATCTCAATTTTACGGGGTTGATAAGAAACTGAATAAATTATAAGAATGGTTATGCACATGTATATATCTCGCCAATCATGATACGGCATTTATAATGAGGATGTTAATTATCAGTTTCCGCTATGACAGGCTGTCATTAAATACTTTAAAATGAGGTCAATGAAGACTTTCACTATAGTTTGCAGTCTATTACAGGCACCATATGTAATTTAATCCCTTGTACTTGGCATTGAACCTACTGTGCAGACATGATTGTAAAAGAAATTCACAAAAAAACACTTTCATTTTTAACGCAGGTTTAACTAAACTCCGATTAGCAAAAACAATCCAAATGTTCAAATAGAACGCGAGTTCGAAACTTAATAGTAGAATCTTATACTGTAAGATACTAAGCTTATTAGAGACGTAAGGCAAGTGCAAATTGCTTTTACTCTTGATAGCAGAGTATGTTGAATATTGACATTTTAAGAGTAGGATTAGATCAGAGTGTTATAGACATACATTTTGCATAATTTGAGCAAATGATTTTTAAGTAAATCGTATACATGTATATCGCAAATTTAGGCAACATACATGTACATGCACATTTAAATGCTGCATGGCATTTTCTCAAAGAGTTTTGTGATATGTTAAATCTAATTTGTTGTTACTCTCCAAACTCCAGCTCCCAAAACTACGGTGGCGCATTACATTTTAAGAAATGATGCATTTCCATTATTACCAAGGACAACAGCATGCACGTCTGAGATAACACTTAAATGCTATTTTTGCTCATGCATAAAACATGCGAACGCATCGTACACAAACGTATAAACTGGCTGGCACACAATATTCATGAGCTCAGCAACGGTTTTGATTTCATATAAAAAATACAAGAATCTGCCATCTATACGATGCAAGAATGAAGCAAAACAAGGAAGCTCCTATAAGCGAGAATCCAGTTTGATCCACCACACTTCATATTTTATTTATTTTAAGAGTTTTCATGAATTCATCCCGAATGGATCGGTGTTCATCAAAAGTACACATTGTTGTTTCTCAGGTTGTTTTACATTTTTTTATTCTGTTATTTCCATGATTTCCAGGTCATGTTACCAAATTTCCCCATATCATTTTTCATCGATGAACGCATCTGTTATGGAATGAAAGTTAATATACTACACTATTATGAGGTTTAATATATGTATATGTACTAACTCAACGCCCAACTGCCACATTAAATCATCCCATAGATTTTGAAGAAGCAAAAATTTGTTTCGCAATCTATCCACCATTAAGGTTAAGGATGAATTTTAGGGTGTTCAGGGTGTCTGGCCAAATCTTGAATAAAATTTCCCTGACTTTTCAGGTGATTTCCCAGACTGAAGTTGCAAAATTTCCAGACAATTTAAAACATATTTTACGGATTTAGCGCATTTTCACAACAGAAAGGGTGAAGTCATGTGTTTCAGTCTCCCATGTTTTAAATCCATGTAACAATCAACCTATTTTCATATACTGCATTTGTACATTTTTATGATTTTAATGCAACAAAAGAAATCTTGCAAGCATTAATTTCCATCAACATTTTAGTGTTACAAAATTCCAGTATACATGCTAATTTCCCTGACTTTTCCAGGTTTTCCAGACGGCCATTCACCCTGAAAAGGTCCAACCGACCCATTTTAAATTCTCAGATTTTCCCTGAAAACTGCCTTTTGATTTCAAATTCTCTGATAATTCCAAGTTTTTCCACCTACTGTAGATTTTATTTCCATGACATTTCTCTGATATTTTTTGCAGGTAGTGTTGTCACCCTGTCTGAGCTACGTTAAGTGCTTAGTTTACTTGCATTAATATATTGATAACGATTTAAATATTAATAATGGTTCAAATATGGATAATGATTCAAATATTGATAACAATAGTTCCATTATTCAGATTCCCCCAGTATCTTTTCTCACAATCGTATATCACATCAATTTTTCAAAGCTTTTCTGCCTAACATGCATGACAAACCAGCAGCACCTCTATATTATGAGGAAAATTTGCTCAACATTCGTGTTTTATGGATGTCTGTTTGAACCAACAGGCCAATCACATTCCAGCCCACGAGGAAATTTAACAGTCTGCACCGGTAACAGTGTCACAGTCGACAGTAAAAAATAAAAATAAACCAGTCGTACAAAGGCAACAATCAGGAATTATTTGTGTTGGCTCTGGCATCAAAATGCGAAGGGTTTTTCGACTACCAGATGGCGGTACAACAATGAACAATACGAGCAATACATTTGGCAGCACAACGTCAAACGCATTTATAGTCAAATCTTATTTAAGGGGAGTGAATTATGCCAACAAATATCAACGAAGACGTAAAATAATCTGCGAGATGGTTGCGGCGCCATGTACAGCTGTTTATTTGTTTATGGGATATTATTTAACGACCCCCATGACAACGGGCCACATGCAGTTTTGAGCAAAGAAAAAAAATAAGCATGATATCAGTTTGACAAAACGATGACAAAACTGTTTCCTCGAAGCAGTGAAGTTTTCATTTTGGAATGAGGATGGGGGCTTTATGATCACCCTGTATATTACAACCTCTACGTTTTATGCGTTATTGTATTCTGCACTTTCTAACAATCCCTGATAAAACTAAATGCAGAAAAAATGAAAAATCATTGAAAGCTAGATTGAGTCTTCTCAATTCCCATAAGAATCCAGTTAAACATTAAATCGAAAAATGTTTGAAACTCAACAGAACAACAGATAGCAAACTGAAAGCAGACGCGTATAATATGCCATCTGATGGGCTTTTTTCCGAATAAAGAATGGATATTAGTATGCAAAATGTTTTTCGTTTAGTAGAAAAATTTACCGAAAATCCATTAAGCGTATATGAAAGGAAATAAATTGGACTACACTGCATAATGCATTGCGGAAATTAAACATTTCCTAGAAAAGCATTCAACAGAATAGGACAATTATTGCTATACTAAGCTCAACGAGCTTCGATGCAAAATTAATCAACATTTTTATAATTTCTGTCTCATTCGTTTATCTGCATGGTGCACAATGCCTCAAATGCGCTATATTTTACCAGCAAATTCAATTAAATCCAAGGTTTATTAGAGGACGTTTGCAACATATTATATACATGCAAACAATATAATAAAACTCCTCCTAGCTTTAATAATAAACTGTGTTTGATAAGTGTTAATAAAATGCAGACATCGTACAACCCAATTTCCTCAAGCTCTATCTTTAGGACACACTGTATATTATTTCAACATTACTAATATACAGGGTGTCTGAAAAGTGTTTGTAAAATGAGGTAGGCTTTGCACAACCAGATTCCCTCTTCCATTTTAGCACACGAATAATCAATAACATACAGGGTGCCTGAAAAGAATTAATGAAGTAGACATCGCACAACGAAATTCACTCTCACAATTATAGAACACTGAATATTATCTAATGTATAAATCAATAACAAACAGCGTGGCTGAAAATTGTTAATACAAAAAGCAGTTTGCTCTCTTCAATTTTAGAACACTATTTTAATTACATATTGATACTATATGGGTGTCTAAAAAGTATTTCTAAAGCGTAGTAGACATTGTAGGACGAAATTCGCTCTCATCCCAATTTTAGGACACACTATATATTATTAATAGACTAATAATTGTGCCTATACAGGATGTCTCAAACCAGGGTGTCTACTGGACTGTAATTTAATGTTTCCAGTATGAGGGTGCCTGAACTAAAAAAATTGTATTTTTTTTTATCCTAATAAACAATTTTTTATGTAAATTATATACTCATCAGGGGCGGATACAGCATTTTCCGACATCGGGATCCATCACCGAAATTGTGCCCAATAAATCAAACGTTCGATTTTATGCCTCAATTACATGCGTGGAACCTTTACTAACAGGTTTAATATTATTAAACAAACAACACCATACAAACGTGAGATGGACATCATACAACCCAATTACATCCTATCTTTAGGATGCACAAACTTATTTATAGATTAATAACATACAGGATGTCTCGAAAGAGTTAATGAGGCAGACGTCGCATCAATCAATTCCCTCGCATTTTAGGACCCTCTGAACTTAACTCTTGATGTGAGAAGTGATGTGAGGTGTTGTGGGAAATTGGCTCCGAGGTGTTATAGGTCAATTTCACGTCATTAAAAACGCAGCGGGAAAGAAGAGGAAAATTATTGGTTAATTTGCGAATGTGCAAACGGTCCAAAAGGCAAAGGCCCACCTCTTGACATCGTCATCAGTGGGTGCGAACAGGACAAATCACGTCCTAACAGGTCATTAGCAGAAGTGAAAAGCCGCACGGATTTATCCTAAAGCGGGTGTTGTAGGATATTCCCACCCTCGCATCATTAATTGGATTTCTAATAAAGTCGTCTATTTTGATGACGTCATCGCTGGTCTAACGAAATAACCCGAGTGTCAACTCGTCCAAATGTCATGACCCGGACCAGGGTTTACACTAGATCAATCCGAACGGGTTTTTACTGTAATCGTTCCAATTGCAGGATCTACTGTATAGATAGCATGGGGAATGACAGATAGAAGATTTCACCGATAGACCATGAGATAAGAGAGAATGTAATCTCAATCAAACAACGATCGTTAAATATACTTTCTGGATATCGGATAGCAGATAAGGCGAAAGCATTTCCAATAAATATTTCATATCGAGATACGCCGGAATTTCTCGAGTGTTTACAAATATAGATTTGAGGCTCGCCTATGCCAAGTCGAGTGAAGGTTTTATTTATACGTCAATTACATGTACATCTCACGTCGCCTCGACGAAGGCAGTGACGTCATCGGTCAGGGTGCGTCGTTTGCCGGCCATCTTTATGAACCAAATGTACATGTAAATGGCAAGATGGCGACATGCTTCTTTTCGCGAAAAACGTTTCAGAAGTTAAGCATTTTTGTCTACTTGTTTTTAGGGGAACGTTCATGTATTATGTCATCACAAAAGTGATTTGCAAATAACGAACACATACAGGGTGTCCCACGTAAAAGCAGTCCTTTACGAAATTTACTGAAGTCATTGTAGTCTTGAGTAAAGCAGCAAGGACTTCATATAGCCCGACTTCACAGACTTCAATGACTACTGAGGTACTTCAAGCACTTCCTTACCTGACATTCAAGAAAATGTGCCGATGCATAATACATGAATGTCACCACTTAAGAATTTTCTTAGTTTTGGGAAGTTCAGACAGTTTCACATGCTACTATGGAAGTCCCATGGAAGTGATTGAAGTTCTTTAGACTTTAAGGACGTCATGGGTCTTTACTGACTCTAAGAACTTCATGGGAATTTAAGGACTTCACTGGAATTTATGAATTTCATGGGAATTTAAGGGCTTCGTTGGAATTTATGAATTTCATGGGACTTTAAAGGGTTCGCGTGATTTCAATGAGAAGGTAAGGACTTTCAAAGGATTTCAAGAACTATAATAGAACTTCGAGCACTTCCATGGACTTAAGGGGGATTCCTAGATTTCCAGCCTATCATGGTAACTAACATGTGAAACTTCGTGGGCTTTTACCTAACCTCATCTAAAGAAGTAATTTATTTAGCTGCCCCTAACCAGAAAGCAATCAATGCCAGCCTGCGAACCGTTAGGAGAAGCCCACTTTCTCATAGTGTCTATGGCGGAGCAGGGTCTGATCTGTAGCACAGGTAACCAATGAGTAAGTTTCACTCAATTTTCCCTTCAATTTTGGTTATCTGACCCGGAATCTGCGTGTGCGTCCCATTCACTGTTTAGTTTGAATCAACAGAAATTAGGAAGGAAATAAATAAACAATCAAGCGATTGCCTCAACGCTTCTTTCCAGTATATCAACGATAGCTGTATTTTCCAGAAAATGCATGACGGGTGGCCACACCATGTAAATTAAACAAAGATTTCGCTTGTTTACTCCGTCTTAATAAGGTTATTTCTCATCTTCTATCTCCAGGAGTGTGCTGGAATGACTTCCTATCATCTTAAACGATGGTTTGGTGGTGTGTTGTAAGACAGAAGAAAGTCGTACATATATCACTGATATCTAGAGAGAAACGCAATCCGGCAAAGCCCGATCTAAAACTGGATTTAGGAAATTGCAAGTAAGCCTAGACGCGTCGTTTTAATTAGACCCGGGGGCAATAAGGGACTCAAAACTGGGCCAATAACGAGCCGGGTTTGTTTTCCTTCTGACAACATTTTAACAAGCCTGGCTCTAAGCTTTTTCTCAAACAAGTTTCCGCAGATTTCGCTCGCAAAATCCCACTTTTTGAAAAATGAGACAAGAAAAAGGAAGGGTTGAAGCCCCAGGGAGAGATACTGGTAAACGAGAGTTTTTCAAGCAACGACTCCCATGAAATTTAAAAACTGCGTGTATGATGCCATCCTGAAACAGCGAAAACACCGAAATGAACACCCCTGGCATTGTATTGCACTGACTGTATTTTTAGAATTTCAATTTTTATTGTACCTTCCATTTTACTGGGTGTATTTTAAAATTTTTCGAATAAATACCATTTTAAAAATCTGTCTTTTCGTATTTCGTTTTTATTATCTTTTTTTTTTTTTTCGTAAGGTTGCCATTTCAGGATTCCCACCCAAATTCTCAAGTCGATTTCCCTGACATTTTACGTGAAATTAAACAACCTTATAAGTTCGTTGTAAAAATAATAATTGGTCTAAACTATCTCAAATTCTCTGACATTCCCTGGTATTTGCGAGAATTCCCTGACTTTGCACAAAGTTGGAACCTGCATTTTAATCGCTTCTACAGGGTTAGCCTACTGTATTTGAAAATTTGACAAAAAATTAACAAAAAGTTTTTTTTCTTCTGTAATTAGTATTTTTGCGTAAATTTTCCATTTCGTGGTTCCCACCCAAATTCTTAAGTCGATTTCTCTGATTATTTCTCAGTAATTTCCCTGACATAGATGGAATTTGACACAAAGTATTTATTTTGAAACCGTACATCGAACATTATCACCGGACTACTATTTTTATGATTAGGAAATCAAATGACAAATAACATATGTCATTGAACGTAAGGAATGCTACACATATATTGATTATAGATAAACTGAAGAATTTCATAGGTAAAGAGCACATTCAGATTAGTTTTTTAAGTTGACAATTTCATTATGAATTTATCGCCTTTAATCATCGATTTCGGGCTTGATTTTTTATTTTTAATAAGTTTGCCATAAATTGATGTTTGCTTTAACTAATACCCACATACAGTAGCCTATGTTAAAGCAACTGTAGTACTGATGTTGTTGCATGTCCAACTTGGAAAGTCATGGAACAGCCAGTGAAAAGTGATTTATTTACCGGATTTTTAAAGTCAGGGAAATGCAACAACATCAATATTACAGTTGCTTTAACATATCTAGTTATTACAAAGTCAATAAATGGCAAACTCAGTCTGGAGAAACCCTAATATACATGTACATGTATTTTCATGTAGGCCTACTACATTAAAAAGTAGCAGTTCCCATGGGAAATTTTTGTCCTAAATTTTATTCATTAAACAAAGTCGTGGCAGTTATTAATTTTTTTGTATCAATTTTCATTTTTGCCATTTTAGAACACACGTTTTAAACACCTTCAATCTTGTATAAATTTCCCCCCTTGGCAATATCAACCAGTCTGCCTTTTCTGTATCCACAATCAGTCACGTGATGGTTTTGCTTATCAAATTTTTCGTCTACGAGCAGCCTATATTTAGCTTTTTATAAGCAAATCATTTGCCCGATCAGAGAAAGTTGGAAGACAATAAAAACCACACGTATAACATGTTTACATTCGTCTCTTCAAAATATTGTGTCTAATCGAGTAATGAATTGGGCTGATGAACCCCAACGACCCAGCAAGAGTGCTTCATTCAGCCAGAGCACCCATCTGGGTGGCTCCAGGCATCAAAAATAATTACGCATTATGGAACTGACATAACGCTACCTTTTACGACAGCGTTCTGGCATTAATACGCATGTGTCAAAATCATAACGGTGACGTCATTAATGCGGCCTTAATAAATCCAATAACCCCGAAAATTATTTTGCGCAGTCCGGACGGAGGAAATGCAGCAAGGTCAGGAGGTAAAGTTATGATGAAGTTCTGTTGACTTTTCGAAATGAGAAATACGGGCAATAAAAGCAGAATGGCGCATAACCTGCGCAAAATTGCTAAAAATTGGTAATTAAATCGCCCTTGATTAAAATGGCGAACCCGTATTATGCAGTTTTATTATCCGCATAGTTCCACGCATAGAGCCAATATCGAGAAAGGTTATTATCTAACGAAGGGCTATAGGTGAACGTGAAAGGTCGAGCCGAATTGCGAACACGCCCTATTGGCATATAAAAGGACCTTAAACAGATTTTCTCGTTCTGGGTTAACGCGTGGTGGGTTGGTTTGGCGTCTATAGGGAAGTTCAAATATTGCCATCATCTTAACGCCATAAACGAAATGATGACGGAAGCGAGGAGGGGCGATTGGTCAAAAGATGTCATCATTGCTGTTGTATAAGACAAGTAATCAAGTGCTACAATAGTTTATTGCGATTTGAACGACTAATCGGTGTGTCCAAATGGACAATTTTAACAAGGTAATGCACAGTGATCAAAGGAGTGGGCCGACATTTTTTCAAATAGTTTTTTAATGGTCATCAAGAAGCCCAGATTTAAACCAAACAAAAAACTTGGTGAGGTGTCCTTGCAAGGAAGATTTATGCAAGGAACAAGCAATTTGGTAAGGCTAATAAAGTCATGAGGCAATCATGGATGTAATAAACCTGTCGATTCAATAGCAGAGAGAATATTTGAGATTATTACGAAAAACGGCGCTTCAACAAGTTATTGATCACATGTTATGGATTTATTTCAATAGTGGTCCTATATTTTCATAACAGACAAAAAATGGCTTTCTTGTATTTCTTATTTGTATTTGGGTAAAATTGCACAAGTGTAATGAAAATATGCTTGTTTTATGATGATTCAATGCTTTCTAATCCTGGTGGTCTTATATAAATAAAATCTTCGACTAATTCGAAAAATATTTAGGCAATGAAAATACATGTAGTAAATACATGTAGGCTACTGTTGGAAAATACCTTGATTTGGGAATGAAATTTGGGCAAATATGTCCACACAGGCAGAATCTGTATTTCACTTCAATTTCATTCAATTCAGTACCCTACAATCAGTAAGTTCATCCCAGTTGACAACAGTGTTGGAAAACAAACTGAATTACCCAGTTTAGATTTGAAATGACAATGTACATGATTTTGTATATATCAGTATATAAGGAAGCTATTGATTTATCTCAATATTTGTGTATATTATAAAATTAGACGATTTGCAAAAAAAAAAACTTCGAAGTACATGTAGTATAATTATGTTAGCGAAACGAGTCGTTCTGCATGTACTGTATGTTGAACAAGACAGTCTACTAAGATTTACGATAACGAAATTATCTTTCGAAGTTTTTATTATCGCATATTTCAAAATTCAAATGAGTGTGATTTCACTTCATTTTAAACCCATTGCTCTTGCTCAAGAAAATATTGCGGGTTTATCAGTTCACATCTTAAGGCAGTTTTTCTGCATCCCATTAAAGGTTGGCTAGTCTAAGGAAAATAGTAAATCACTTTTATGCTCGTTGACGTATATTCAAAACATCGTAGGCATTTTAATGCATCGATGGTCGCATATATTTATTGCTGATTAAGGTCGTAGGCCTAGCTGCCATTGCCTTTGATTTATTTCCCGTCTGTAAAAGTTATTGCTCCTGTCAATACCTCTAGCACCTGAATAATAAAAAAAATTATGAAAGATTTTGTCGGAGCTTATGATTAATATTCATAACATTTCAACGTCGTCTAACCTTACCGTAAACGCCAGACCGTCAATTTGAATTAATCATTTAGAACTTGAATTAATCGCCTGTCAATTAAATTACACCAAACTCGTGTTGCATTTGCAGCAGATGGAACGCGTCAATAATAATTCACATACATACTGTATATAAATCTAGGCTACACTGCGATTACGTGCAAATTTAGTAAACTTAACCAAGAATCTTAGTTTAAGTCATATTTTTAAACCTGTCTTAATTACATGTTTCTGGGAAATGTTTCCTATTTGGGGACAAGGCTTACGGAAACATATTGGAAGAAACAGGGCTCAAATGTTTCTTTCCTCAAACATGTACATGTATGTTACCTTTCCAGAAATGTGGAAACTCTTTGAGGAATCAGATTCCAAAAACTATGTTTCTAGGTAACGTTTCCATGGTGTGGACAAGACTTTAGAGCAGTCTAAAAGGGTATGAAAATCCGATAATGCCACTCCATAGTCACCTCAGACCTAAATCTCCATGTAACCAAGAGCTCAACTATTTCAGAATCACTAATCCAACATTGTTTACAACGACATTGTATTTTAATTCGGGTCTGAAAGGATTACGAAGAAGCCACTTGCAAGAAATCTCGCATACGGCCACTAGAAACAGCCTAAAAATAATATCCCAACGTCACCAACAGGTGTTGCGAAAACAGGGTTGGGGAGGAAAGTCGACTGTAGGTGGCAGCATCGTAGGCATCTTGTTGAGGTGAAAACAACAACCATGTGGTCTACGTACACCACACGTACACCAGGCGTACATACAAAGGTACACCAGATAACTTATCGCCTTACTTCGACCAACGACACCAGAGGTAGATGTACTGCGTCCCAACGTGCGTGTCTGCGACTAATGTTTGCTCTTTAAGTTTTATCCGCACATCGAGCCAGTGATAACGATATTGTGTAACCTAACCTGAGATCATGTAGGACAACACGTTAGAAAGATTGCTAAGCAAGCACGAAAATCAGTCAAGGGTAAATATGCGGAGCAAAACCTTGGCCGCAGCATCTAGGAGTTAAGGTCGATGTTGAAGGACTCATCACTGGTGTAGTGTGGACACCTCAAGATGAACGCATTGACGACAGAATAGGGAATAGATAGTCGGCGGCCAACTTTGTACAGGGTGACTGACAGAATCATCAATTAAATTGCGTTGACACTTTTTTTGGAAAATTTCCCTGCAGCTTAAAACAAACACTTCTCGGATTTCACATATTGTGCGTTTAGCATACTCGTTCGCATGCTGTATTTGTGTTCCATTCAAGATTTTAATGTATCGAAAACAATTTTTCATAAGAAATATCGGGAAATGTTAATGCTAATATGAAAAAGCCATAGGCGAAATTTTTAGCAAGAAAAGATCACAACTTCAGCTGATATACTTAAATCAAAATTGTTTTCACAACAAATTTCCAGACATTATACGAATTTCTCTGACTTTCCCAGGTTTCCCAGAGGGCCAGTCACCCTAATTAGCAGGTAATTATTATATTGGCGGTCCAATAAACGAAGAGTTTGAATTGTATTTTCGAAACATCCGTACTTTTGGCGTTTTTCAAACAATTTTAGTGATGCCCGGCTACTGTAGCTGGGTCTGATGACCAGCAAATGAGTATTTTGCAAAATTTATTTTCTCGAAAATAATTTGGATAATTTTCAAAACGAGTTAGGGATTTAGTTTTTAAAGATGCTATGATTTAAATCACAGTTAAAATAATTCACAATGTTTATCGACAATTTCCTTTTCAAGACAGTAAACGAAAGTTTCAACAAGGATAAATTACTGTACAGGAAAATGCGTTTTGCAGACTCATTTGTTAATTAATCCTGTTTTTAGTTTTAGACTATTCATTCTGACACTGCAATTGTGTTGACGTCAGTCGTGTTAGATTCTAAAAATAAATTAGATAGCGCTATAGATAAATACGGTGTTTAATCAGCCATTTTGAGTTAATCAGAGTATGGCGCAACACATTCCAGTCTGGTGTAGAACAACAAGGTGTAGACACGCGTTGCATTAAAACCAGCCTAAATGTTGATAGACCAGCTTAAAATAATACAAAAAAGGTAACCCAAAAAATGAGAGAAAAAAAAAGCAGAAAAAAATACTGGCTTAGACAGCGGATGGCTTCTTGAGGGGGAAGGTCAAATATTTCTTCCATGACGGAAGAAGGGAGAAAGGTCAAATAACTGCAGTGGAGGTTTTGACACCATTTCAACTGTGCTCACAACAAACATTTAAATCTCATTTCAACTAAGTTAAAAATATACTGTACACGTGTATGACCAAGCGCCGTTACAGCAGTCATCAAATCAAGTAAATAATACGGTGACTACTAATTTATAAAAGCGAAATTGTCTGAGTTTTCCATGTTTTCAAATGCCATATTTCCATTTGTCCATGTTCAAAAAAAATATTTGAAGGATTACATGTGTGTCAGGATTAAACAAAAAAAATATTTAGTAATAGGCCTATTGAAAAGGCATTTTTTGAAAAATTACACTGTAGCTCGCAAATGTACATGTACACTGTAGGTTTTTAGTCAACATTACCAAACAAATGTAGGCCTATCCCGAACGGTGATAATGAATTTTACGAATATTTCTTTAAAAACTGCCAAAAACAATGGATTTTTAGGTATATTTTCCTTGAAATGTTTTATTTGTGTGGAAGTAATAAGAATAATAATGAAATACACTTCTGAGGGATGTTTTATATTTGTGTGGAAGTAGTAAGAATAATAATGAATAACATGCTCACCAATAATGCAGTTTTAGATCATTTTGACAATTTCATGAATATTAATACATGTACTTTAACATGTTTTGACAGAAATTGATGCCAAAGACGAAAATTTAATAAAAAAAAATTACAGAAATAACGAATTTTAGGCGTAATCTTTCGAAAACGTTTTTCAAAAATATAAATAAAGTGAACACTAACGGCAATTGCAATATTTTTTCAAACTAAATCATAGTTTAATGCATAAAGAAAGATTAATTTAGGAGCACCACAGACAAAATTAACACACAAAAACTATCACAAATGCTGAATTTTAGGGAATGTTGACTTGATTATCAGGCAACTCATTCATGCCGATTTCTCAGCATTGGGCTATAACGAGTTTTTCATGTTTTCCATGCAGGTTGAATATGAAATTCCTTGAGGTTTCCAGGTTTTCCAGGTCGGTAGTCACTATGTTAATTAAGGTCAAATGTCTTTACAGCAACCATCAAACCAAGACAATAAGACGATTATAAAACTAAAGAGACGCTGTAGCTGCTTTACCAAATGTGTAAACACTTCCGAGTCGACATTGAGCTGATGTAACAAGTTCTAAATATTGGTGTATTATGACAACAATTCAGAATATTAATTCCACAATCAGTTCTTGACGAGATGTAATCGTCGCCATGAATACAAATAAATTGAGCGGACGCTCGAATGTTCAATTGTTGATAGGAAACAATCGTCATGCAAAGCTGGCATCGCGTGTAATGACTTTGAAATCACCTTTAATAGTATCGCAGAAATCCGAGATTTGCGAGCTTAACCCCACGTTTGACCTTTAAAAACACGGGCCTAATGGGATAGGTGGAAATACCAACGCAGCGATGATAATCCCGCAATTAAACGAAGACGTACAGCTGTAGGTCTGTCATGTGCGGAAATTTAAAAAAAAAGCCTCTTCAGAAGACGAGGTCTACCATAGCCTCCCACGTCAAATCGTTGTTTTTTAGATTCATGTGTGGTTAACTTAAAATTAATAAGAGGATGTAAAACAATATCAGGGGTAAAACTAATTACTGCCATTGATTGGAAGAAATGGCGACACAGTTAACTTTCTAGGGGAACGTATTTTTGGCAACTACGCCAAGAATTCGAACTAATGTGAAAAAAAAACTTCCATCCAAATTTTCTGTATTTTTGACCATGTCTTGACATACTGTACATATACAGTACATGTACTGCATGAACCGGAAGTCGTTCGTAGTGAACGGCTTCATGTTCGTGACATTTGACACCAAATCAAAATGTACGCGTATTCATGTTTACGTTGTGGTTTGGGGTCAAATTCCACGATTTACCCTACCTGGCCAGGGATGCAGGAAAAATTAATTTAATTATGTTGCAGGCCTTCCATTGAATTCCTTCCATGAAAGTAATTTAAGTTGGAATTTTCTAAAATAGAGGCCTACACGAATTAATTTAATATCCACATTTCTTAATTGGAAGTGGGCTTAACAAAGGGTAGGCCTAATCACCTATGAGGGGGCTTTTTTGGTAATAACCCCAACAATTTTCGCCACTAAATTTTATGTGAATAAAATTCTCTACTTCCAATCCTTCACACGGAAATCATCTGTCCAGAAATGCATAAAATTCACTTTACATTAAAAGTTTTTTTGGTACAGTGTAGATAGACACGAATTAATATAGACCTACTGTACAAATTTCAAATTTCGGATAATTAATTTGGGGTTAAATGTCATGTGGAACGCTTCGCGATTTTGCGTCTCACTGTTTTCCGTCCTGTCCAGGAATGCATAGAATGCTATTTACAAAGGAATTTTTGTTGGTACAAGAATTAATATTCAAAATTCAGAATTTGGATATACGGCTATCCATTATTGATTAGGAGTCAAATGTCATTTCGTATAGCAAATGTTTTTCGTATACAGTATACTGTATCTATCCAGAAAAGCATAAAATGCATTTTACATTTTTTTTGGCAGAAAAACGAATCAAGAACGATGTCGAAATTTGAAAATTTGGAAATATGATGGCCATGGATGCCAATTATTTTCAGTTTCATGCACCACTAATTACATTAATTTTTTGTGTGGAAACTTTCGTTCTTTTTTGATTCTGAACCAATTAACAGACCCAAACCCACTGTCGCCACGAATTGGACAACAGTCATCGGTAATAAAATGTCATAATTTTGATACTGGCAGTAAGTTATCCAAAAATTCGGATTTTATACAGGTATGCTGTCATTATTCCGATACTCACAGTAAGTTATCCAAAACTCGGATAGCCTAATCGTCAGTAATGTGAATGGCGCACCAATCCGCCCATTTACACGATCCGTATTACTGTCAGTATTTGTTGAAATTGGCAACTGAGCAATAATGCCAGTGAAGGACTCCCAAAAGGGGCGGCTTCGCAACCGAGTAGGAATGATTGACTCAGTAAGCAAATTTGGTCACTGTTAGGCCTACCCAGCAAATTCCCAGCCTCCCAACAGGCTGTCAAATTCTCCCATAGCTACTTTATCGCAGAAAACAGAAATTGCTCAAAAAGCCAGGCTTTCGACTATGGAGAAATTTCCCTGACTACAATCCGGTTACCCGTTTAGTGATAATCACCTGTTAGTGCTTGGTTTAAAGAGCAAGATCTCAAATCGTTCATTCCATAATCGTGAGCTGTTCACGGGTTCACAGATCGCATTCAACGCTCTATTATTATTGAGAATATCCACGTCAATTAAAACCAACGTTGATTAGAACCAACGTAGATTACAGCTGGGCACAATCATGGCCAAATTCCCAAGGTCGTCGTCGATTTTCCGACCGATTTCGGGATTATATCTGCATGGGGGGGATTTCATTTGTTGATCCCATGCATATTCCCCGCTCGCACGCTCGTGATCCGAGGCAGGAAATCAGCGAAAGATTTCCGATTGAGAAACATACAGCGGCGATTTTATCAAAAGCAGTTGTGAAAACAAACAACAAACAGTCTCGCAGCATAATGGGTATACATGTACACGCTACTGGGTGAGGGAAGGGGGGGCCAAACAGTCTAAGATTGTACTCACGTCGTCCC